>JAGDQP010007368.1:52062-64962 GCA_022664845.1 Lepisma saccharinum | reverse complement strand
GATAAACCGTAAAAGCAAGGAGCGTGTGTAAGTTAATCAAAAATGTTTGGTATGCAAGATTTTGAGAACATACTTTACTGAATAGCTCTAGAACGTACTATATTTTTGTTCTAAAAACAGGGACCATTATTATTATTATTGATTCTTCCAGATATTTAGCATGTGAACATGTTACAAGATTATGGTAAGATCTAACCTTTTTCTTCCTTTTGTTTTCCAGTACGGTCTGTACTCTGCGTTCATGGGATGTTTTGTATATATCTTCTTCGGCAGTTGTAAAGATATTACGATAGGTCCAACAGCTCTCATGGCATTGATGACGTATGAGCATACACACAACCATAATGCCGATTTTGCCGTGTTGCTTTGTTTCCTTAGCGGATGTATTCAGTTTCTGATGGGGGTTCTTCACTTAGGTAAGTGTACAACAGTTATAAACTATTTTATTTATGTCTGATTGTTATGTATTATAAATAATGAGATTCTGTTTTTATAGTTCGCGATACAGTCACTTGCGGGTAATAAAAAAAAATATGATAACTTTTGAGACGGGTCCAGTATCTGTTCATGTGCAAAAAAATCATTGCAATTTGTTATGCCGTTTTCGCGTGGTGATAACACAAACATATTTTTGTTATTTTTGTATATAGTCTCACACTCATACAAATTCTGTCTGTCAAACTCACACAAACAAGAGAGAATGTGTCTCCCTCCCTGTGGACTGGAATGTGGCAGTTGCTTGTTTTGGGATGCCAAGTTTCGTCTGCTGGTACCAGCAAGATTCAAAGGGTAGGAATGAAACCAATGTGGCAGAAAAGCATGTTTAATGTTAACATAATTCACAATTACAAATACCAACATCTATCTTAGATATACATTTCTGATCTGCTTATTAGTAATCATGAAGAACGGCAGTTCTTCGAGTGACGCTGGCAAAGGACACTGTTAGCGGCACTCAGATAGTATACAGTTAGTTTCGGATCTACCGAAGTATAAGTCCGATTTTGATGCTTGAACTTACATTTGAAAGCTCTTTCCAATACTAAGACACAGGATAAAAATTGGGTCGGTAGGATCTCCTTGGGACCCCCTAGGGCGCTTTGAAAAAATATCAAAATTTCACATTTTTAAGGATAGCACTGACCCCAGACCATATAGGCGGCCGAAACTTACTGGATCTTATTCTACGCTTCAATACGTTTCAAACGGTGTATCATACGTTAAAATCGGTGGAGTGGTTCAAAAGTTACGACTCTTTTAACCGAATCACAAAATTTTCACAAATGATAGAAAGGTATGTCCGTCATTCTGTGTGTCTTTTTGTTTTAGCCCCAAATGGGTGGTACAGGGGGGTTTTAGGGGTCCATTGCGGTCTCCCATGAAATGGGGATAAATCCAAGCTTAGATTTTTGATAGGAGTTACCGTTTTCGAGATATGGAGCAAAATCGATCTTGTATCCTTCCGCCATAGTGACACGTGCCACTTTTTAAATACGAGCTTGTACGGAGAACACTCTCCGCCGCTGCTCCACTCATCTGGGCATGACGTAAAGAAGAAAAAATGTAAAGATACATGAGCGTACCTAACTTTACCTAACCTCCACGTTCCCATGGTCAGTAATTTAAGAAAATGTACGAATAATACAAGAAAAAAATATTAATCATAAAAATAAATTTTAAAAATATACATGACCGAACCTAACCTCCACTTCGCCATGGTCACTAACTTAAGATAATGTACGTAAAATGCAGGAAAGCAATTATTAATAATAAATATAAACATATATAAACACATGAAAATATATTCTGAAAGGAAAATCTAGTGTTAACGTCGCCGGGACTCGAACCAGGGCTTTTTTGTTTACCAACTCGACGCCTTAACCACCAGGCCACCGAAGCAACCTCGCAGATGTGGTTTCTCCGTTGTATTTACAGTGCACGTGTCTCCTACACGTTATAGCGCGTGTGCAGGAGAGAGGAGCATCGGCATAGATGGCTCGTGTTAGTCTTTTTTTTTTTATAGGAAGCCTTACAAAATAAGGGATATCAGTACAAAAACCCGTTTGGGGTAAAAGGAAGAGTGACGCAAGAATTCTACTCACAAAAGAAGTGATATCTATTTTGCGAGTGACTTCCTTTGTGTCACTGTGGCGAAAGTATTACCTTTGTAATAAAATTAAGAGACAGTATCCTTCCGCCATAGTGACACAAAGAAAGTCACTCGCAAAATAGATATCACGTCTTTTATGAGTAGAATTATTGCGTCACTCTTCCTTTTACCCCAAACGGGGTTTTGTACTGATTAGCATTACAGTAAATAACGGATATTCATAAGAGCTATTTTATCTTTGTCCAGCTGCGTGACACGACACAGAACGATTTGTTGCTGATTACACTCTCATATCTCGTGAAATGGGCAGTAGTTGTTGGTAGTCCATAAAAGCTAGTATCTATACGGTCGTGATCAAAAGAGTATGCTGTTCTTCACCAACAGTATGCCCTCTATTTCCTTTTGACCTTGATTCTACCGGGTGATTCTCTCGCTGGAGGCCCCAAACTATTGTGTATTAAAATGTTAGTGTTTGAGATAATGGAGTGAAAGTTAATATACACATACTGTCAACGATGCAAAACAGCATGAAGCTCTCCGGAGTGTAATGGTCTCGTCTAGTGAGTAGCATTTGCCTTTTCTCACCGTCCCCTTCTCGGCAGTTGACTTCAATGCCGCATGAGTAACAATGTACTATCGGCGCCAAAAATAAGTATCCACCTAGATTTCACGCTCAAACGTATGCATCCCACTTGCAGTCAAAGTATAATGAGTTGCATAACCATAGGAGAATGTGAAAGTTGACATTGTGTGTGTTTATGAGAAATTAAGCGAGAGAAAGAGCACAGTACTATTTTAATGCTTCATATATTTTAGCGTGAAATCTAGGTGGATACTTACTTTTGGCGCTGATAGTACACAGTCAAACAGAATTATTATTAAAAAAAAAAAACTTTGCCAACCAGATCGCTCTATCTAACACCTGCAGACTTGTTTCTTTGATGTCTTATTAAAGGTCAAAGTGTACAAAAAATAAACCCTTCACAATCGAACAACTCAAGTACGCTTTACGTCAAGAAATTCAAGTCATCACTTTGAGAAAAATATTCCAGAATTTGAAGAAACACATTCAAGTGTGTTTGGATGTAGAAGGAGACTATTTTCATCATCGATTCGGAGCAGATCCTGTTTTGAATTGTTGAAGGTAAGCGTATATAAATATTCAAACCATTATCTCAATAACATAATTTTTTATAGACAATTGTTTGAGACCCCTGTATCACTTGTATTATTGATTTATTTTGCTTATATTTCTTATGTACGATACGTTTAATTATATCACCGTTATGTTATTACTATACTGTCATACAAAGAGTATTACTGTAAGTGAAATTGAAGTTGAATGTTCTGTCCCTTTTTCTCTGTATGTTAATAGCTTTGTGTTTGTTGTCCTTGTGATTTCGTACGAGATGCACTAGAAGGGTAATGAGACTAGCAACATTGCGCTTGAACCGACAACTGTCCTGCCTTCCACTTCGGAGTGTAAGTTGCTGAATTCCTTCCGAACACGCAGTACATGTTTGGCCTTTATTTTGTGCGCACGCGATTTTTGCGACGGGTTGAAATGAATGTATTTGTTTAGGTGCGTTACAATATTGGACCGTAAAAAGTTGGCCATCATTTTTTTTTTGTCTGAAACTTGGTGAATCGGCTAGTTTTACTCGGGGTCGTACTAAAAAAAATCCATGGATTCATCCCCTGTGATGACGTGAGGGTACAAATCTGGCTTACCCTGAAGGAGGTCAAGATGATCACGACAAACATCCACTGGACAGGAGCCCTTTCATCAGTTTCAAGACCTGAGTCAAAATTTGATGCACTGTAAATTTGTTCAAATTTTACATACTGGTGATCATTTTCAACGTCATTCGCCGATCCGACATCACAAGACTCTGTCCATATTTCCGTCCGTTTGTGATGTTGTTGGTCTTTGCGAACGAGCTTCATCATCCACTTCTCGGTCTTCAGAAAAAGGCTTGTGCCCATCTGAATACTTATGCTCTGCGTAGAGAATGTTCTCCATAAACCCTTCTTTACTTATAAGTAACAGTAGCCGATTCGCCAAGTTTCACTCAAAATTTTATGATACAATGTTGCTCCAACTTTTCACCGTCCATTATCGTAACGCACGTAATATAATAGTCTAGTAAAACTATTGGGTACCGTAGAAGTAATTGTAATAGAAGATGTTGCAACTGTTTCTGAAAGGGGAAAGTTCAAGGAAAACGATGGTAGAAAGACTACTGCGCCACGGAGCAAAGTAGTCCCAAAGTGGCGACCATTTCCAAAATGGCTGCCATGCAAGTGAGTGGAAAAATCGTTTTTCGTAGATCCCCTATCACATGGACAGTTTTTGCGTATAAGAAACCTTATTGTAAACAGAAAACCGTATTAAGTAATACAACACGTAATAATAAAGCCAATAAAATCTAAACACGCATTCAGTTCATCCCCTCGCAAAAATCGCGTAAGCACAATATGAAGACCAAACTCGTACTTGCGTGTCCGGAAGGGATTCAGCCACTTCCACGTCGAAGGGAGAGGCAGGAGAATTTCCGGCTCGTACACAGTGTTGCCTACTTTTCTAGTGCACCTCGTATATGTGTTGTAATTAATTGTATTCTTTGTATTTTTGCCTTTTGTGCTAAGAACATGTCCTCAATGTTTGTATTAACATGTACGATAATTGAATACTAGAAGTAGCTAATCTGAATTTCGTCATACAAAATAAATATTTGTTCTTTGTGCGGAGACTTTAAAAAAACAACCTTCTAGTGGCAAATTATCGTATATTTTGCACACTGTTCTATTTTATCTGAACTATTGCAGGTGTTCTAATCGACTTCATATCAGTGCCTGTAACTGTTGGATTTACTTCAGCAACCTCTGTGATAATTGCTTGTTCCCAATTAAAAGGCTTGTTGGGATTAAAATTCAGTTCCGCTGGCTTTCTGGACACCGTGCACAAAGTCGGGATTCATATTGGAGAAGTAAAAGCGTGGGACACCACTCTTGGCGCAGTCTGCATAGTAATTCTGCTTTTTCTAAGAGTAAGTAAGTTACGCTCAGTATCTTGTTTGAAAGTGTTATATTTTTAGGATTCATTTTAAAGAACAAGTGTGTGATAGTGTTGTCCTACTTACAAGTATAAATCTTGAGTAAACTTTACAGTGCTACATCCTAAATCGAACTCTTTGTTCAATTTTTGCTTAGTCAGCTTTCATGATCGGAGTCAGCTACTTGTATTCAGGTAACTCTCCAATACCAGGCCAACATATAACGATCAGATTGGACAAGCCAAATACAAACAGAATACTAAAGTGGCAATCTGGTCGAGCGAAGAGTTCTAACTGAGCTGTTTAGGGTTCTTGATCTAGAGTACTGGGACAAATCGCCCCGGGCTTACCACCGTAATTATGAGAGGTTTTACTGCTATGGCATGGGTTAATGTAGCCGTATATTGACGGAATTCCGTAAATCCTGCAGCTTTCCGTATTTGCCGTATAGCCAAAGCCTGTTCCTTGAAAATGCTTTTATCACTCACTTCCCTCAGAGTGTCTACCACCCTGGAAAACCTGAAATACTCAGGAAATTTTATAAATCTGGAAAATTCAGGGAAATTTATATAATTTATGGGGGAAACTCAGGGAAATTTATATAATTTATGAGTGAAACTTAGGGAAATTTATATAATTTATGGGTGAAACTTGGGGAAATTTATATAATTTATGAGGGAAACATTTATATAATTTATGGGTGAAACTCAGGGAAATTTATATAATTTATAAGGGCAACTCAGGGAAATTTGTATAATTTATGAGGGCAACTCAGGGAAATTTATATAATTTATGGGTGAAACTTAAGGAAATTTATATAATTTATGAGAGAAACTCAGGGAAATTTATATAATGAGGGCAACTCAGGGAAATTTATATAATTTATGGGTGAAACTCAGGGAAATTTATATAATGTATGAGGGCAACTCAGGGAAATTTATTAGGTAGACCTGTTCAGTATCCATACAGTTGGTGAGAGCACTTTCCTGGCAAGGCGGAGGACGTGGGTTTGATTCCCACTACTGACTGGATTTTGTCAATGTTTTAAAATCCTCTATTTTAAAGAAATTTCATTTTTTCACTTGTGAAATACCAATAATGTACAAGATGCTTGGACTGGGTAGTGGTGGGATTAAATCATATATATCTTTGCGTATTATTTACATTCCCACTATACTAAAAACTAAGAGAATTTGAAATCATAGAAAACCTGAAAAACTCAGGGAATTTCAAGTCACAAAATTTGTAGACATGTTCAAGGTTACATCGCGCTGGCTCAGTGGTAAAGCGCTCACCTCTGGTGCTTGTGGATACTGTGTTCAATTCCAATTCATGCTATGTGAGCTTTGTGGTATACAAACAGTGTGTGCGTGCGTATTCTCCAGATCTTCCGAGGCGTTGGGTAGGAGACTGCTGCCAGATAGCACATCAGTATCCAGCATGTTCCGTTGCAGGGCATGCTGAATCGTTATAAACAGGTTACAGAGACTGAATAGCTGCGACAGTGGGAAGACTTCGCTGTCAGTAAATAACGAGATACTAAGATTACTATTAGCTAGTGGGGTGAAGATGTGTCCCCTACGAGTAGGAGACAGTCCCCCGACGTTTCGATCCAGTGTTGTATAAATACAATGTGAGTTTAAGTATTAGTCCTCTTTTGTTAGAATATTCTGGATACGATCATCTCAAGACATCCTTATGGCATCCCGCAACGCCATTGCATTCAGAAAACTAAACATCGAACTCTGACGTTCATGGGAAAGACAGGTCATGTATTTTATAAGAAACAGGCCACGTATAATCTTATTTGAGATTATTGTACACGTTGAGGTAGCTGTTATTTTGCTCCTGTTTTGTTTATTTCTATGTGAATGCCTCTTTTACACTTTCGGTTCGTTAACTAATTTTACCGCTAGTCTTGTGTAATTCAGTCAGTTTTTATTTCTATCGCTGAAGATGTTTCACGTCTTTTATTCTTTTACTCTTAACATCTTTGTTTAACCGCGATAATAAGGAGGTTTCCTGTATGGACACGGAAGTAAGCCATGGTGCTGTTAGTGGCGCCTGTATACTTTATTATTACAGACTTTTCTTTAGTTCACAATGCTTCGTGGTCTCATCAAATCTTGCAACGTTTTCTCCACGTCATAAACTGATGAAATTTTGCACAGCAACGTAAGTCGGGTGACAATACAATAATATTCCATTGTTACTTTCATATATTTTAATATTTTTTTTTAAATATGGACTTCTTTGTCCTAAAATAAATACTAGACTGCTAACGATGTTGCGTTTGACTGGTTGTAGAACACTTTAGGATTTGGGTAACAAAACATTAGCTTGAGAAAAAGTATCCGAACACCGAAATAACTCGAAAAAAAAAATAATTAAAATAGTCTTTTCAAAGACATACTTTTCTTAAACAATTCGTACTAAATATTAAAAAAAAAATGTTTATGCATGACTAGAAAGTAAAGCATGTAGCGCGCCAATTCAAGAATTTATAAAGTGATTGTATATGGGAGTGCTGCCCATGCCTTTCTTCTTCCTCATGCATGAACGGTGTTTTTTTTTAACATTTTAGTACGAATTGTTTGAGAAAATATCTGTTTAAAAAATATATCTGGTGTAGTAAAAAGTAATTCATTATTTTGCCAATAGATGGCTTCAGTGATCTGTAGCTCGCGTTGTATAAGTCCGATCGGGTTCAATGAGATGGCGTTCAAACGATGAGATTGCGTACTACAAACACTGTTCAGATAGTTGTGATGAGTTGACTCAGTGTTGTGTGAGCGCGCGTCAAAATGGACAGTAGCAAAGAGAAAATACGCTATATTTTACAGTTTTTCTTCGATAAAGACGAAAACGCAAGCCAGGCGGCTGCAAATGTGAATAGTGTTTATGGTCCTGATACTGTAACAGCCAATCACGCGCAATTTTGGTTTCGTTGATTCCGTGCCGGTAATTTTGACGTCAAAGATGTACCACGCACTGGAAGGCCACGTGTCGAACATGTCGATAAAATCATGGACATTGTCGCGTCCGACCGTCATGTGAGCACTGTTTCGATTGCCCAAGAGCTAAACATTGCACAAAAAACCGTGTGGAACCATTTGCATAAGGCTGGATACAAAAAGAAGCTTGATGTATGGGTGCCACACGAGTTAACGCAAAAAAACCTCATGGACCGAATTTCCATCTGCGGATCGCTGCTGAATCGCAACAAAAGCGACCCATTTCTGAAGCGGTTGGTGACTGGTGATGAAAAGTAAATCACTTACGACAACGTCACGCGAAAACGGTCGTGGTCGAAGCGTGGTGCGCCGGCGCAAACGGTGCCCAAGCCAGGATTGACGGCCAGGAAGGTTTTGCTGTGTGTTTGGTGGGATTGGCAGGGAATTATCTATTATGACCTGCTCCCCTACCTCCAAACCCTTAACTCGGAACTATACTGTCAACAATTGGACCGTCTGAAGGCAGCAATCGCCCAGAAGCGCCCAGCTTTGGCCAATAGGAGAGGCATTGTGTTCCACCAGGACAACGCCAGGCCACACACATCGATAGTGACTCGCCAGAAGCTCCGGGAGCTTTATTGGGAGGTTCTTATGCATCCACCTTATAGTCCGGACCTGGCACCGAGTGATTACCATCTGTTCCTGTCCATGGCGAACACGTTTGCTGGTGCAAAATTCGCGTCAAGAGAGGCTTGTGAACATCGACTGTCTCAATTTTTTGCCAATAGGGACAAGGGCTTCTATGAGAGAGGCATCATGAGAGAGGCAGAGAAATATTACATTCCAAATGGCAACACGTTATCGAACAAAACTGCGCATATGTGACCTAAATCGGATCATTCTAACTATGGTAAGTGAAGTCTTCAATGTCATGCAAAAATAATGGATTACTTTTTACTACACCAGATATATTTTTTTATCGTTTTTCTGTATATACTGACCGAGATTGAGATTAATTTTATTCAGTTCCGTTCTGTTTGAGGAACCTTTTGATCAACAAGAGTATTTCTGTGGTACCACTGCTCCCTTAGTCTAAATTCATGTGGCTGTTTTTTGTAAGGGAAAAAAAAAGTGCTTGCCTTTTGAAATCGGTGAGAGTATGGAATTGGTTGTGATGGGCCAAAGGCGGTATTAGTTAAAAGATTTCTAGGGGTGGGAATGTTTCCGTCGTTATTTGGTTTGCAAACTAACTAGAGTGGACTCTCTTTATTTCGTACTTCAAGTACATACGAAAGAAAAATGTTCCAATTGTCCAAAATTCGAATTAACAAAAATCAACCTCCACTATTATATAAACAAAAAAAAATCATTAATATGCAGTGGACTTTACGTTAAAAACAAACGTATTTTGAGCGTGGCCTTATCGTGAAAGCGAAAAACAGTTCCTATCACAACGATTAAGCTACCAGTAAAAGGAGAACGCATTTAAATAAGTACTGTACATTATACTACTATATTAATATTCAACATCACTAACACAAAGGAATGTCGGAAGGGCAGTTTAAGGTAAATTTATGATATAAAGTAAGGAATTTACTTACAGCTTATTCGTTCCAAAGGAGAACAAACACATACACGTACACAATATACACAGTTTTTCGCGATATCTCGGTATATTACGACCGTATTCTTGCTTGTAGAGAAAATGACGAGCATATGTAGATTGAATACAAGACGAAGATGACAGTAGCACCACGTAGTGGATGCTTCAAGTTTGGAGAACAATTGACTGCTATATAGCGCGTGGAACAATTGACAACTGTAGAGCGTGGAAGTTCGGGATGGAATTGTGGAAGGGAAAGTGTTGAAAATGCAGAGCAAACGGGAGGTTTAGAGTTATTGAAGGTTAAGGTCAGGCTTTATTTTCGCACTCAGACCATGAATAAAGGCGCCCTCCCACAGACGGTGTGATGAGGTGCTGGTCGTAGGGGGTAAAATGTGGATTATGGCAACCAGGAAAGATAGGTCAAATTGGTGTTGTGAGACGGTGTGTAAGGAGACCGGGGCATCCGGTTTGTTGGTAGTGCAAACGTGATGATGGTTGTTAATACAAATGTTAAGAGCACCACCTGTTCCCCCCACATAAAAGCCTCACAGAACTTGCAGGTTAGGATTTGTATTACATTAGAGGTGTTGCATGTACCCTTGGGATTTAGGGTGTACCGGCCACTAACAGTATTGATAGTGACTGTGCGAGAAGTGATGAAAATGGAACAGGTCTTACATCTGGGCCTCTTGTATATACGGGCGCCGGTTTGGGGTGGTGGCGAGGAAGGATTGGTACGAACGAAGATTTTTCAAAGATTAGAGGAATGTTGAAAAACTAATGTCGGTTTTGTGGAGAATACTGATCTTATGTCTGGGTCAGATTGGAGAATGTGGAAATGAGAGTGTAGGATTTGTTTGACATTGGTTAGTTTAGGATGGAACTGGCTGATTAGAACAGCTGGGTTGGGATTAGTGTTGGAAGTTTGAGTGCGTTGAATGTGTGTTGGTTACAAGGTTAGATGGGTAGCCTCGGTTGATTAGAACCTCTGGAGGCGTTGGCTTTACGTTTCAGTCGCAGAGGTGGTGGAATTTAGGCGTTGTCCTCTTGAGTGCAAGGGAGAAAGGAATCGCTTTCTTGGTGTGGTAAGGATGGGAACTAGAGTAGTGTAAATACTTCATGTGGTTGGTAGGTTTTATGTGAACGGAAGTGGTGAGTGTGTTGTTTTCTAAAGTGATGTCCACGTCAAGGAATGTGACTATTTTGTTAGAGATGGACCAAGTGAACTGGATAACACAGAATTAGTTCAGCTGTTCCGGGGATGTGTTGGAACTGTTTTTATCATGAGTCCAGAACATCAGGATATCATCCAGAAACCTTATCCAAAGTTGTGGGGTGAAGGGCTGAGTTTGCAGGAAATCATGTTCGAGCTTACCCATAAAGAAATTACCATAAGAAGGTGCCATTCTCGTACCCATTGCAGTGCCTCGGATTTGAAGGTAGTGTTTGTCGTCGAGAACTAGGTTGGCCAGGTTACGAAGGAAAGCTGTGATTTGGATATGAGGTTTGGGTCTCTGATTGAGGAAGAATTCCAAAGCTACTAATCCATGGGCATGAGGAATGTTTGTATACAAGGAAGGAATATCTATGGTACAAAGCATTATGTCAGAAGGAATTGGAGACCGTGTATATTGTGTACGTGTGTGTGTGTGTGTGTTCTCCTGTGGAACATTGCGTGAACTTAAGAAGTGCAGTTAAGAAGGCTTTCACGAATCTTTTGTTCTTACATATCATTGACGTACATTTGCACAAAAGGGATGGTTGAGAAAAGTAAACCAGTTGAAACTAGATTCTTCTGTTTGCTATCTGGTAATCACTACAAATTCTTGAAGTAAATGTTTCAGGCATTGGAATTCCGTAATATTTCCTTGCTTTCTGAATGAATGGCTCCTACCTTCGAATTATCCAAATAAAAGTTTCGAAAAATTTAAATTACGTATGAATTTTTTTTTTTTTAACATTCGTTTTAATAGGAATTTCTTCGACTTCTTATCGAATTACCCAATGATTTGAATTATCCAAGTTCGAATTACGAAGTCTCCACCGTACTTTCAACGAAATAGATCATCATTTGTAATTAAAATGGTACAGAATTAGTTTTTATTACTTTGTAGATAGACCTCGTGAGTGGGGATTAATTATCTTATTTCAACATTAAACATATTTCCAGCGGCTAACCATCCTGACTGAGGTTTCTCCAGTATTTTTCCTCAGTCACACCAGGCAAATGCTGGGATAGAACCTTCAATATAGGCCTTGGCCGATGCCTAAAGGTCATAAAATAAAATTCAAATTCAAAAATTAAACATAGTTAGTAAGACGTTACATTCTCAGTGAATAATAATGATCGTAAGACGACTGCAACTTTTTTTCTCTCTCCTTCTTCTCTTCAGAAAATGAAAGACGTTAAAATAGGTCCGAAGGATGGAAAACCGACGAAGAATCAGAGGATAGCTAAGAGGGTGCTGTGGCTCATATCCACCGCAAGGAACGCTTTAGTTGTGTTATTGTGCTCTGTCCTGGCATTTGTTTTGCAATCTTCTCAGGGAACTACACCTTTTGTACTAACAGGTATGTACTGCTTAAAGATGTAGAGATTATGAAGATACTTTTTTTTTATTTTTTTATTTTTTTTTTTTTATTTAGGTGGTATTTCATACAGAAACAGATCAGTTACCACTTTTCCAAAACGAAGCAAAATAGAAATATTTGTCCTTTAATAATAAAGCAAACCTTTAGCAATACGATTACTAGTCTCCTATTATACATATCGTAATGATTTGTTGGTGTTGTAAGTAATTAGTTGCACTTAGTAAAGCCTTTCGACGTAGGATCGATGTTATTGTTGTTAATAAATACAACATAGACACTGTTGACCTTTAACCGACATCTTTTAATACAAAAGTCCACTAATATGCGTTATATACAAAGATTTACAGATAATAAAATAAGGGCCCGGAACATGGGCTTGTAATGAAGTTAACGAGGATCACCTCTATCATGTAATGACTTATGTCGACTTTGGTGTTTGCGGAGTGGAGAGAATTGCAGTGAGGATTCTAACTCCAGGCCAAATTAGAGAGGAAAGGTTCCCCGACTCCAGACCAAGTTAGAGAGGAAAGGTTCCCCGACTCCAGACCAAGTTAGAGAGGAAAGATTCTCCGACTCCAGACC
>JAGDQP010007368.1:0-52052 GCA_022664845.1 Lepisma saccharinum | reverse complement strand
TTAGAGAGGAAAGATTCTCCGACTCCAGACCAAGTTAGAGAGGAAAGGTTCTCCGACTCCAGACCAAGTCGGCGGTAGAGGTAGGACTCTGACCCCAGACGAAGTCAAACGGGGAAGAGGTGACCACTAGTCGAAATGATTAAGTGATACTCTTAAGGTATCATTGCCCTTGTATAGGTCTTTCTTGTAGGCGTGATTACCGTACTTCCAAGCTTCACCGCTTGGAGTCGGCGTCGTCTGCTTCATAAACTGATTGTGTATTTCATGATTCTTTGTTTGTTTTGGTTCTGTTGACACAGTAACACATTAATCCAGTTCCCATGACAATATAGTTACAATGTAGATTTTATTCAAAATGCAACAATGTTTCGTTGAAGTGTCAGAAATCATCGGGTTGATCGTTTTGTGTAGACAGACTTGTTCTTATTGTTGCATACTCTTTGTTTCTGAATTTTTCTTGATTTCATTTCTTTGTCTGTTTATTTTTATTTATTTAATTTTACCATATTAGTCACGATTTCTCCACACTGGATTTGGTTTCCACAGTCCTTATTGTCTACGTTATCAAGTTCGATGTAAATTCTGTTCTCTTCTCTTTAAAAACTTTGTTTTTATATGGACCAGTCTAGTAACTTTGGACCTCGGCCCGTCACGATTCGCCTTTAGCTGTTAATATCCACACCCATGCCCCTGCCGGGACTCGAACCTGGGACCTTCGAGCCGATGGCCTACCGCCGCAGACCGCTCGGCCACCCGGCCGGCGTTCTCTTCTCTTAACACTCTTTTTCTTCTTTTTCCTTCAAAAACAAACAAGGAAAAAGTATCCGAACTCCGAAATAACTCTGAAAACAATATATATATTTTTTAAACAGGCATTTCTTAAAAAATAAAATAAAACAATTTGTAGGAAAAAGTAAAATAATAATAATAATTTTGATTTGAAGAAAATTACCTTTAAAAAAATCAATTTATGCATGAATAAAAAGAAAAGCATAGAGCGCGCTAATTGAAGCATTTATAAAGTGATTGTATATGAGAGCGCGCCCCATTCTTTTCTTTATAGTCATGTATAAATTGATTTTCTTAAGAGGGCTCCTCGCCCCCCCCCCCCACCCCCCCCTTTTTTAACATTTTTCAAAATATTTCAAACTTTTGAAAGTTCTCAAATTTTTTGAAAAATGTTAAAAATGTTAAAAAAGGGGGTTGGGGAGCGAGGACCCCTTTAAAGCAATTTTTTTGAAAACATTTTTTTTTTTTAATTATAGGAATTGTTTTATTTTCTAAAAAAGAAAAGCCTGTTGTCATATTTTTAATTATTTTTATGGTTAATTTAAGGCTTAATCCAAGTGGATTTTCCCGCCTTTTTAGTTAATTATTCAAATTTCAGTACAAAAAAAAAAACAGAAATTAACTTTCACAGACCAAAGTTCGTATCGTCCTTCAATAATAAGTACAATAACTTTTAATAAAATGTTCACAGTAAACTTAGGATTGTGTGCAGACACTTTTGGGACAGAAAAATGTCCCAAAAGTGTTTGCACACAATCCTGCAGTTACTACTAGGATTTAATTAAAAACTAATTGTGCTCGTTATTGAAGGATGAACCGAACTTTGATCCGTGAAAGTTAATTTCTGTTTTCCTATACTGAAATTTGAATAATTGACGTAAAACTAAAAAGGCGGGGAAACCCCCACTTGGATTAAGCCTTAAATAAATATCTTCTAGATCTAAGTGTTTGCTTGAAGTAGTGTTACTTGTAAACCTAAAGCAAGGTAGATCTTTCTCTTTTTACTTGGCTCGACAGTTCATACAAGGCTTTACCACAAGGGAAGTAAGCAATTGAGTTTCCAGAGATTCTCTGCAAGAATACCCGACAGGTCGAAATGGTTCAGGTATACCCGGAGTCTATACTAGATCGAAGGTATTCACATGGCATGAACCCATTATCAAATCACACCTCTCCTTTTTACTTCAGTCTCCAGATAATTTAGAAGACAGTCAGAGTAATTGCTGCTTCTTCTTTCGAAGCAGGTGGTTGGCTCAAAACTCTACCTTCGCCCCCCTCTTGTCCTTCACCTAAGTAACGAACGTTTCCGAATAGCAGTCGCCTGGGTGCAGATATGTGTGAAAATCACAAATGTCAGGCATGTAACGGTGAAGTAAATAGAAAAGGGTTACGTGGTGTTTCTTGTTCCAAAAGCGCAGGACGACACCCTCGTCATTCTATTGTTAATGACGTTATAATAATGAGAGCACTAATCTCAGCTGGCATACTTGCAATAAGAGAACCTATTGGATGTAGCAGAACAGACGGTAAAAGACCAGATGGGATGATTCTGTTGCCTTGGAAGAGAGGCAAACCGTTAATTTGGAACTTCACTTGCTCAGATACGTTTGCTCCTTCCAACCTCACTTTTCCCTCAATCCAGGCGGGAAACAGCCAATCGAAAAGAAACGGAAAAAGGGAGAAAATGCAGTCATCTTACAGAGAAGTACCATTTCGTAACCATTGCTATTGTGGTTCATGGAGAATAGGCCTCAACTTTATAAAGGAAATAGGTAAGCGTATCAGATAATTATCTGGTGATGATAGAGCAAGCACCTTCCAAATTCAAAGAATAAGCATGGCAGTTCAAAGAGGTATTGTTGCCTCAATACAGGGAGCCATACCCAATGGCAAAGAGCTGGATGAAATATTTCTGTTGTAAAATGACAAATCAAGAAGTGGATGATGTGATAAAAAAAAAAAAAAACGATGATTTGACGCGAACAGAAATTTCAAATTTGATGACTTTGTTACACAAATGACTTCAAAATAGAAAGTTTTTTTTTTGTTTGTTACATGTTTAATATATTCGTTTAACGTTCAGTTAAAAAAGAATTGTGGACATTGTTGTTGTTTTTAATTAGCAAAACCATTTAAAATGGTGGTTTGAGTTTGTTGTGATTAAGAGTAATGATTATGCATGTAATTTCATATATAGAATAAATGTTGTTTCCATGTTTAAAGTTAAAACAACAATTAGAAATAAATAAATAAATAGTTTATATTTTTTTAAAATTTATTTCATTGTTACTAAACAATGAAATTACTGTTTTTATTAATTAGATTGCGGCAGAGTGACTTCCACTGGCTTAAAGTACCTAAAGCTCCTGTACCTTGACCCAAAGGAAGACGTATGCAAAATTTGGTTGAAATCAATGCACGGATGTAGATGTAAATTGTGTTCAAACAGACATTCGGAATCTAGGTTTATAGATCCATTAAAATACATGTTTTCATATGTTACAGAATCGAAGGCATTCCTTTCTATATTCAGTTGAAATATTTATTTTTGGATTTTAATAACTGTGAAAGGATATAAGGGTAATACATTAATGCATACAAAGAAATAAAGAAAGGGCTAATTAAAATTAGAAAAACAAGTTTGTCAAGAAATTTCGAAACCTGTTTAATTTTGGAACTACAAACGCTAATCGTTATGGCGGCATCTTTGCCAATGACGTCATATTTTGGAAATGAATGACGTTAAACCATAGACCTCATAATAGATAGACTTAGCACGTTTCCCCCATTTCTGGCTGTGCTAAAACAAATGGGTTTTTGTTCAGAGCACGTGATTTTGAATCCATCCGCTAGGTAGCTCTGCCATAGACGTCATATTCTACTATGAGGTCTATGGCAGAGCTACCTAGCGGATGGATTCAAAAATCACGTGCTTTGAACAAAAACCCATTTGTTTTAGCACAGCCAGAAATGGGGGAAACGTGCTAAGTCTATCTATTATGAGGTCTATGGTTAAACTCAGTTGGCTTAACAGTTGCCAAACCTATCTATGGGGCACTTCCTCAATCATAAACATTGCTCGAATGAGTGTATCGGGTAGTATTTCGACTATAATTTACTGACACCGCTTACGTCATTATTTGTTTTGAGTTATGACGCCATTTGTAAACGATGCCGGCGTAAAATTGAGTTCCTGTAGCTCAGATACTACGCATGTTTCTTGGTGTCAAGATTTTTTGTTTGTTTCACGCATTAACCCATCATCCAGTATAACAAAAATTGTTTCTCGTTTATGATGTAACTTTTTTTTATTAAGAATTCCGCCGGTCCCAGCTCAGTTGGTAGAGCGATAGTTTTCATTCGGAGGGTGGTGGACTCACACTCAGCAGAAGCCCATCGTGATTGAAGCTTTTCCTAGTTTCTGTTGGTCACACCACGCTAATGCTGAATGGAACCTTGATTAAGGCCAGGGCAGATTTCTTCCCATTTTTCCCTCTCGTGTTGTTGTATTATCACTAGACCAAAATAAGGAACCAAAAAGGTGCAAATTTAAAATATATTATAAACAGTGCAAAAATAATTACGTTGTACAGTAAAAATGTCACTAATCCCTCAAGTCTGGTAAAACACTACCTTTTATATAAAATAATAATAAATCACAGCCATATTCAATCCACTAGAGGATGAGGCCTCTCCCCGAAGGGAGGAGTTGGTCTACTGCTCCCACGCTGACCAGACGGGTTGGGAGAGGAGAGCCGGAGCTCTCACTGTGATCGCCACTGTCTTTTATTCACAGCAGCTCCCCAATTGTCCTCACGATGCTGGGTCAACGCCGAAATTTTTGAGCCCCCACCGGGAATCGAACCCGGGACCGCTCGCACTGAAGTCGAGCGCGCTACCGACTAGGCTACGCAGAAGCTCACCTTTTATATATAATATGAGACTGCATCTGAGGTCACTAAACAAGTATTTGTAAGTAGAAACAACAGGTTCCGCGTCAACGGATATAAATAAGTGGTGGCGTATTTTGTTTTTAAACCGTAATCTTAACTCTTTGGTAGTTACAATCTCCTCAATATGAAGATTTGTCGCTAAGCTTTGCTCTAGCTTCTGTTTATCAACACCGTCCATTGCTTCCGTAAGGTTAATGTAAAGCAAATATCTCCCCAACAAAAGATGGCAGCACTATCTCCGTATATGTCTCGTGTATTTTTATCGTTGCACGAAATTCCAATGCTGCTCCTACAAATTCAAGCCTAGAGAGTTCTAACTTTCAGGGAAGAAAGTTCATAACTAATTCAAGAGTTCGATCAATGCTTTCTTTTTTCTTCGTTGTTGAAAATCGCCTCATTGTTGTAAATATCAATATCTATAACAGTGAAGCTCATTTAGCAATGAACAAAACAAAATAAATATAATTGGTATTGACTGAACTCTTTGAATTGGTTATGAACTTTCTTGCCTGAAAGTTTGGACTCTGTAGGCTTGAATTTGTAGGAGCAGCAATGAAATTTCGTGCAACGATAAAAAAATACATTAGACATATACGGAGGTAGTGCTGCCATCTTTTTGTTTGTAGATCATTGCTTTACATTAACCTTAACATCCGTTAAGAAAGAGTAACCGTGTACAGTATAAAGTTCATCTTGTAATTTCTGTTTACTTGCTATGTATTTGTCTTTTATTATTATTATTATGAACTGAACAATACCTGGTGAAAGCATCTAAGAATCTGCATATAGCCGGAAAATAGTGGCATATATAGGCTGTACCTTCATGCCACGCATATTCGCGTTTTCATGGATTCATTATTGTTGGAATAAAAGCGCGGTTAAAGGTGAGAAATTAGAAAGAAAAAAAAAGTGCAAACGGTTCTGTGATTGAGAAAAATTGTTTAACTCAGCCTTAGTTGAAAGTGTTTATTTCACGTTCTCTTTGCGAGATTAGTTAGTTCTGGACATTTTCATAGCAATAAAAATTCCAGGTGCAGTACCTAAAATTCCTAGCTTTACTTATTACCAATGTAAAATATGGCTTCTGACTTGTATTAGGATTTTTAATCAATTAGCATATGATTCTTTTTGTTCTTTTTAGGTAGAGTTGTGTCAGGATTGCCGAATTTTACTTTGCCTCCATTTACCTCCACCGTGAACAATCAAACTTTCACCTTCGTTGATATGTGCCAAGAGCTCGGCTCATCCATAGTGCTGGTACCGATTGTTGCTGTGTTGGGCAATGTGGCCATTGCGAAAGCCTTTTGTAAGTATTTGCCAGCCTTGATTAAATAGAATCTTAGTTAAGGGTTCGAAACATACTGTTTAATTTATATTTGTTCTTCATATTAGTTAATTTAATAAACAGAGAAAGGCAATAATTCGAGAGCAGTCTAGTCGGTGCCTGAGTGTCGGAAAAGCAAAGCAGAGAATGTCCTATAGTGGATATCAGATAGGGTGATGAAACCAACCGAGCAGGTCCTCGTGGTCATTTGGACTGATATAGCGGCCAGAAGGGTTTGTTTGTATATCATATTGGTAAAAAAAAGGTAAAGCTATCCCCTATGCGATACGCACACGCCGTGAACGTTGCATGGGGGATGTGGAGGTAGCACTCCACCTTTTCTTGACCTAACTACGAAGTGAGGTGGGGTGGTTAGTCCCACGCTCGACCGCCTTTACCTTCCCAAGGTGCGTAGAAATACCAAGGACACTCTCTGGTACTCAATTTGATAGGAGGTGACTATTAATTGTTAATTAATTGTGGTTCTGAAAGTGGTAAAAGCGTGTGCTACACTGAATGAATTGATTTTCTGTCCACGATAATTTATCTGATATGGTTGGTTGTAATTGGATCCACCATAATTATGACAGGAGTTATTCACTTTATTGGTTTCGACCACAATATGGATAATACATATTAGGCATGTTGGGTATTTCTTTCTCCAAAACTGTTTTTTCTTACGTAGTAGCCCCAGTTGATGGCGTAAGACTCAAGCAGGCCTGTTGAGCGGGAATTTTCTGCAAAAACAAAATAACACAAGAGTTATTCTCGTAAGTAATAACATTATGTATAGCTCCTTGCAATACCAATGTGTAGATCCCAAAGTGAAACAACATATGCAGAACCTTATCATTGTGGAAACCTCATATCCACCGGTCTGTAACCTCGATGTAATAGGATGTAGAAAATACCGTGGAAAATTCTAGATTTCCTTCAATTCAAGACGGAATTCCTCAATTAATTAATTAATTAACAGACGTTCACAAAGAGTACAGTAGCAGATATGCTGTTCGCTACTATCTGTTGTAGATCTTGGAACATATCATTGTGAATACTGGGGTAGTACTGTGGCTTCTGATGCATTACTCTCTCGTATGGCTTTTGCGGCCTTAGTTCTTTATACTGAAGGGTCTAAGGATGTAGCAATATAAAGAAATTAAAAGTGAGAGGTTTTAGAAACTTAGGTTTTAGAACTTTAGGAAAGAAGTTATATTGTGTAGCGCTCTTGACTCAGCGGACTGGTTCGTTGAGGTCTCGATGGCTGCTGACTCCAGTCAGCCTGTTCACTAATATAAGGTCTACTGCTATAAGTACTGTAGTTATCGAACTCATGTCTCTGTGGTCGATGTTGTAAACTGAATGCTTAATGTTCGACAGTACTTCACTATTTTGTCAGTTTGTTTTTCCCCTTTTGGAAAAGAGAGGAGCTTGGGAACCACATGGGTCAGCCAGCATGTTTCCAGGTGAAGGTGATGATGGCCCATGCAGTTTAAGCTCCTTGTTTTCAACGAAGCAGCCCGGAAGAATTTTTGCGCTATTAACATATTTACAGTTATTTGGTTGCATACAAATATTATATAACAGGTGTTGCATACTTCCTGTTATGTAGCGTTATGCATGTCTTGCTGCATTCGCTTAATATTGTCTATGTATGATATTTGCATAAGAGCGTTGGCATGTAATACTCATTCGATGCAGGATAGGTTCCTCTGGCTGTGGTTATATGATATGTATATGTGTCCATGTAAATAAATAGTTCTAGTACCAGGTTTGAGGCCTGGGATGCCATCTAAATAAATTTGTATACAATAGAGAAGTGCTTGTTGTTTTTAGAATTATAAAAATAGTGAAAGCTATTACAGTGAGACTCATGAAATATTTCCAATTGAAATTATTTTTTCTCTAAGTTCGAAAGATTTGTACAATGTGATTATGCGATCAAACTCTATACAGAAGTGAAACAGACGTTCGACATGATCTGCTTGTCATGTATATAGCGGTTCGATGTTGCTGAAGTTGCACTTAGATTTTTTTTTTCTATCCATCTTTCCTATCACTCGGAATGTATATTGAATTCATCAAAAAATGGCGGATGAGAAAATATTCAAAATCCAAAAACCTGCATTATTACCATACTGAACACATTCAAAAAGGAATATATCACTTGGTCCAGTATTATTGGAAAAATTCTTCACCCCTTTTAGACTTAGAATTTTTTTTTTTTTTCATCGGCCATATTTTATGATTCTAAGGTTAGGTTGTAAAGATACTATGCTTAGTATCATTAGATAAATGTATTTTTTTTTTTAAATATGATGCCGGCTGTGGTACTGAGTATTCGTCCTGTTATAAAACTAAGTAACAATTCGTTCCAGGAAAAAAAAATGTACAAGTGCATAATTTCATTACTGCAGGCACAATCATTTCGGACCATTCGAATTAGCAGTAAAACTTCATCATACTGTGACGGTGTTTGTTACAAACTGCAGTCCTATTAGTAGTTTTTACATTGGCTTTTCTTTTCTGGCTTGGACATAAGATAAGAAAAGTGAAGTGTCTCCAAGAGATACAATACAAATGACTGTCCTAACTCTCAGAAGTTAGGGAAAGTCCGAAGGGGGCACTGATGTATTGCAGGAGCGTTTACGTTGTTTTTTGTGTGTGTGTGTGTGTGTGTGAGAGAGAGAGAGAGAGAGAGAGAGAGAAAGAAAGAAACAGAGAGAGAAAGAAAGAAAGAAAGAAAAAGAGAGAAAGAAAGAAAGAAAGAAAAAGAGAGAGAGAAAGAAAGAAAAAAAAGAGAGAGAGAGAGAGAGAAGGAACGGACAAGAACAAGATGTTCCGTCCGGACTGCATGATTAAGATTTAGAATGTCAGTGTTGGTGGTGGTACGTTTGACTTAACCATCGTATGTCAGAGTAAAGCTTGTAGATAGGAACTTGTATTTTTCCCCCCTAAAAACCGTTTGTGGATTACCAAATAAACCTTCTGATATCACACTTTGACAAACATTACTGTAAAAGTTTAAAAAAAAACTGCTAATAAAATTGTCTGTCTGCCTCGTGATGTATACGTTCTGCTTCTGGGAGAGTTGCCAGGCGTTCCGTAACACTTTTCCTGTGATGTCAGTTTGTTTGAGGTGCAGGTGCTGTATAGGACTGATTACAGTTCTGGTTCCCCACGTGTTCACATTAACCGCGTCCTTTCCTCAGCCTCCTTATTCATCCCTCGTAGTCTAGGTAGTAACGTCGCAGACTTGGGATTGCCAGTGGGCAGTTAACGCGGATTCAAACCCCGCGGCCGACCATCCAGACTGAGATTTCCAAGAGTTTTCCGCAGTTTCACTAGGCGAATGTCGAGATTTACCTCCAGTAAGACCTTGGCTGATACCTTCTCCATCATGTATCAAACCCATCGCGGCCTGAGCCAAAGATGCCAAAAGCCCAGAAATAAACGGAAATTCAAATTCATCCTCTGCATTGTTCCCGTTCGTGGTGGCCAGAGGTGTGCCTTTTTTTATCATTGTGATATCTGTGAGTTCCAGGAAAATAGTTTTTTTCCGTAAAATACTGATTTCAGAATAAGTTGTAATTTTCTCTAGACTGTTATAAGATTCATCTGATTATTTAGCAGTGCTAGTTGTAAGTCGCGATGTTCATAATAATAATAATAATACAGTTGAGCGTGAAAGTGACACATACTGGTTCTAGTCTATTGCAGAAAATATTACCAATCATAATATTAACCATAACTCCATGTATTATGTAATAATAAACAGCTTCAAACACATCACAGTGAATTAGTACTGAACAGTGACTTCCTTATCAGCGTACCAGTGACGTTTTCGGAAAAATATTAGCCACATCTACTTCCAAATTTCTTCTTAGTGGAACAGTGTTGGAATTTTAATTTTTTTTTACTCGGGGGAACGCAGGAAACCCTATGGGGGACTGCGGATTTCTGTTTAAAAATAAAATTCAACTACCCCAACTAATTTTGCAGTGTTGAAATCTGCTACTCAAAATTTAAACTCAGAGAGTGTATGTCTGATGAGGATCTTGGCTAGAAGATCGAAACGTTACATGTAATTTAATTTTTTACGAATAATATAGTCTTGTTCAGCAGTTCAGTGTTTTTTGATCTTAATTGCAAGACGTGCAACTATGTTTTGTTGTCAGTTCAAAATTTAAGTCAAAAAGGCTTCAGAGTACGGGTGTTCGGAATTTCTTCGATTCCGGAATTCCGAACACCTCTACTTCAAAGGGACTCCTTCGATTTATGAATCTACATTATCTTCTTTGTATCTGCAAGCTGTATGGTCTGTACTGTAGTACGAGCTTGCGATGCTCCACATTTTCCCTAGACACACCTTCGAGTTTAATTGGAGGAAGATGATTCCCCCTCCCTTCCAGTTCCAGCACTGCCTAACCTAGACTTGGAATTTGGAATGTTTGAACAATAAATAGATAAGGTAAACTAGAATATGTGAAAAAGAGGAAATGATAAGATACCACATGAATGTGTTATGTTGAGGTGAAATTCGATGGGAAGGAGGAGTGTTGGAATCAGAAGATTTTAATATGGTTGACAAAGAAAGTAGGAGGAAGCAGGTGTTGCACTGCAGTATAGAAAAAAAATGTTGATAAAATCTGACAAAATTCATACCAGTCAGTGCTGCTCAAAGTTTTTGAGAAATGTCTCCTACATAATTCACTTGGATTAAGGACAACGCTACAACGAGATTAGTGTTAAGATTATTTTAGTGCTAAAATTTTTGTATATAAGTGACAAGGCGAGAGTTGCAATTAATTTTTGGGACTAGGTCTTAAGTGTTAAGGCCGAGTGCGGTAATTCCGTGGAACTGTTAATCACATTGTATAAAAAAAAATATATTTACATCTTTATTATCATCATCATCCTCATTAAGATCTTTTAAAGCATCAAACCTATTTGATATGTTAATTAAATTCGGAGTTGCTAACTTAACATTTTATTTGCTATCTGTTATTAGAAACCCTGATCATAGAATTTATTTAAACACGACATTTTTTGGCCCTGTACCGTGGATGGTTTGAGGATTAAACTTAGCTAAGGCAGCACACATCCTGATGGTGTCCCGTACTTCCTGATTTCATATGTACATATTTGTAAGACCGATGGTTTGTCCCTGTCCTCCAGAGACTTCGTGAAAAACAGAAGAAACCACCTTGTATTTTAGCTGCTGGGAAGACATGTTTCAATAGCTTCAGTAGCTCCTACCTCGAAATCGATGTTTACACCCCCTTTTAGTTGTAGAAAACTCCATCGTAAGCACAGATGTTAACTAGTGTTTCGCAATATTACTGTATTGTCACGTCATCCCTCGTCGGTACAGTGAAAACACAAAATATAACAGTTCTAACCGTGGGACAAAAACGCTACTCGTTTAGGTAGCGGACCGAAGCCTAAGTTTCCTGTTCGTGGAATTATGACGAAACGCTACGACACGATTGAGAGATTGTAGAGTTTCTCTTCAATACAGTTTCGGCAGAAAACTAGTTACAATTAAAGCAATTAGTTATTGATTAGAGTCACAAGGGACATACGTTCTATGGTTTTTAAGTTTACTGAAAGCTTACATTGTATAAAAACGACTAGTTCATTGATAATTCATTTTATAAAGAGATTTCAAGAAACTATAAATCACGAGCTTGGTAATATATTTCACAGGCATCTTACGGGATTTTGCCGGGCCTAGAAAGATGCCGTCACTTATGATCCATTCAATACTTGATCCTGCACAGAATGAGACCATAACATGCTGTTGAGCAATAGGCCCTCACCGCCCAAGGTCTACTTTGCACTGGGAGAAGATATCTCACCCTTTGGAGATGTCTTTTTTAGCGGGGTTTTGTTGTTCCAAGGCGATGATCCCCTTCCCGCTATTTCCCCCCTAGAGCAATATCGTCGACCTTGTTAAGTGCAGCCGGCTGCACCTGTTGGGAAAACGCATTGAATTGTCGTGGAGAGTACCCATGGCCTCTCCTGATGTCCTGAGGGATAGGGCATCAAGGGGGATGGGGAAAAAAGACTCTCACTGACAATTCATAACGTCCGTTCGGAACCGCTGTTCCAAACATTCCGAGCGTTTCTTAGTAACAACGGTTCAGTGTGTTGAAAAGCATTGTTGATAGGACAAAGAATCATTGTAAGACAAAGCATTAACAATAACATTTAATTTTCGTGGTAAGCTTTATTTTCTTCAAAGTTATTTTATTATTCCAGAACTTAATTAATATTTTCTTGTAAGGAATTGCACATACTAAAGACATTAAGATTACGAACAGATTTATCAGCAATAAACATCTTTTGTTATCAGGAAAACACCATTCGAGAAAGTGATGGGGAATCACTAAAGCAAGGGAAATTCCAGATCTGAAAAAAAAAAAAAAGCAAAAAAGTTTGGATAACGTTTTAAATGGAATTGGGTCTGGAATGATTCAGAGGCGTGGACGGACGATCAGGAGAAAGGAGGAAAGGAAACATTTATAGATTGTGGTTGTAGAGAAGAATCGAGACGAATTGAACGGAGAGGGTTAGCCGTGAGGAAAGACTGGGGAAATATAGAAAAGAAGAGGACCTTTGTGACAACCATATCAAAAATAGAACCACGAGTTGAATTGACCATATCCTAAGAAGAGACTGAATTTCAAGGGTCAACATTGAAGGAAAGAGAGGAAGAGGAAAATGAAGTTGCTGACAAATTCAACAATTAGTGACAAATTGCTGTCCTCTTGGAAGCGTAAACAGTGCTTTTTGCGATATTGACTTCCAGGGCTTGCGATCCGCCACGTTTTTCCTAAACGCACCTTTAAGTTTACTGGGGAAATGGATCCCCATGCGTCCACACCCCACATTTCCAGCACTGATGTGGACCGGTGTTATAATCTCGATGTTATTACGTAAATTTAGCGCTTTAGATTAGCGTTAAACGTAAACCAGAGGTCTTAGTTCAAATGGCTTTCGTGGAGAGTGTTTTTACATATAATTCTGAAGTGGAATGATGTCAGAAATGGATGTTTTGCCTAACTTAATAAGAGCTGAGCGATGCGACACTTTCATCCTAGCTCTATGGCTTATGGAACTCGCAAGTTCATCGCCGCAGTAACAAATTTTCGCCATTGGATTCTATCCTGGACAATATGAAGCCAGTTTTCATCACGAACACCTACTTTTCGAAGATCTCTTCTACTATTGTCCTCCTAACGACCTCTCGGTCTTCCCAATGGTCTCCTTTCATCCGGCCTTCCAACAAGGATAGAATATAATCTTCGTTTTTTCCCCCATCCGAGCTGCATGGCCTGCCCACCTTAGTCGTCTCGATTTCATTATTTTTACAACATCTGGTGAATCGTACAGTCCGTGGAGTTCTTCATTATGCAGTCTTCTCCATTCTCCAGTCATCTCGTCGCGTTTCGACCCGTATATCTTTCTCAAAACCTTATTTTCAAACACACGTAATTTATGTTCATCTGCTAGGGTCGTACTCCAACAACTTTCGCAACCGTAAAGTATTACCGGCAGAATAACCGTTCTGCAAATTTTTTATTATTAATAATAAAACTTTCTAAACCTGAACAGGAGTTGAATTACATTGTTTATCAGTAACATTACATGACCTTAAATATTAGTGTAATTTGATTGCATGTGTTTCCTTTTGTTTTGGTCTTTCGTTTGCATTTTTTTTTCTAATCTCGCAGTTTTATCTGGTAGTTTCATCTTGAACACCTGGCAACCCTGGCTTCGGGGCCGCGAAATAAGTTCAGTATTCTGTGTCACTATTGAACGCAGCTGTATCCTCACAAAGAAAAAGGCAGTGCTTTTGAATTGCTGAGCTGAACTGGTTGTGTGTTCGTTCTTTCTTAGTAACGTTCTTTATCAGTTAAACAGTGTGGACGAAACTCATAAGTCGGTTATACGGGATCTGAACCTTAAAACTTTGTAATCTTATTTCTGCCTGCGCTTTAAACAAACAAAACCAAATATGTCCATAATTAATTTCAGTCTCACGTACCGTAGAAACCTGTATTCTTTCGAATATATTTCATAAATAAAATCTATCGATTTTCAAATAACTTGGCACTGATTTTTGTTCATTTTGTGGTCAGACGTTGATAAAATAAAAGTGTAATCTTTCAGATATATCATTCCAAACTCTGGTTGTTCTTTTGTTATCTCATCCGTAGTTATTTAGTGAATACTTGCAGTAGGTTTTGATAATCTTGTTTTCGATATGTGATGAATTAATTTCACAATACTATTTTTTTTCAGCCAGTGGTGACTCAGTGGATGCGACGCAAGAACTTTTGACATTAGGTCTGTGCAATATGATGGGTAGTATGGTCTCTTCATTCCCTGTAACCGGTTCGTTCTCCAGAAGTGCTGTCAATCATGCAAGTGGGGTGAAAACACCCATGGGAGGCCTCTACACAGGTAAGAATCCATACATTTTTATTTGTTTCTTTCTTTTAAGTACCACAATTTTACTTGGAAATCCTAACTTATTAAAAAAGAGAGGCAATTTGGTCGTACTGCACGAAGTTCTTCCAACTAAAATTTTCCACAGGAAATAGAATATATTTCCTTTCGACATCAGCAGAGTCTGACTAGTTCAGCTGAGGCCAAAGGTTCACATTACATGCATGAAATATGATCGTATATTATGGTGGCATAATTCTGAGAGCATCCGTCCGACAAGCTGGAGACATTTCAGATTTCTTTCCAAAATGGCGACCAATTTTGCTGTGCCCTTCTACTGCTAGTACTAAATTTATTGTTTCTTCTTTGTTATTGCTAAACAAAATATAGTTTCGTCTTGCTAAACAGCTGTAGGTAGCGGGTGTCAATATTATTGTAATGTTTCATATACAGCCTGTCCCGCTTAGGACTGCAATAAAAGAAAAAATTGTAACAATGAAAGAAATGGTTAGAATGACGGTACGTTTGTACTTCTGTGGAGAGTAACTCAGAAAGTTTTGTTAAGTTGCGCTTGCGCTCTAGCCACAAAACCGTTAAACTCTTTTTATCAGTTCTGCCATTAGCCAGTCATCATGTGGACGCCACAACAGAAGGTGTTTTGTGTGTTATCGCTGTGTTGCGGTATTGAAGTCTGTGAAACTTATTCAGAGATGTTTTCGTGTACATTATGGTGTCGGTTCAAAAGTACTAGTATCAACTTATATAATAATACACAGCCATATTCAATCCACTACTGGATGAGGCCTCTCCCGGAGGGAGGAGGTGGTCTACTGCTCCCACGCTGACCAGACGTGCTGGGAGAGGAGAGCCGAGGCTCTCAACTGTGATCGCTACCTCTTTATTCAGGTAGCTCCCCAGTTAGCCTCACGACACTGGGTGGACGCCGCACAGGCAACACCATCTGGAGTACTGCAACGGTCACTCGTCCAAGCACTGACCAGACCCAGAGCTGCTTGACTTCGGTGATCTTACGGGAACCGGTAGACCAGCTCGGCTAGGGCGTTGCCATGAACTTATATATCCATCAAGAATTTGGACCAGCTGTTACGAAAAACAGTATCGTTGTTAACGATGACTGGTAAACATGTGAAAAGGGAAATTTCGGAAGAAAACGTGGAGAGAATTCGTGTTGCATTTAGCAGAAGCCCCGGAAATCCACACAACTACAAATTCCAAAAGATTGCGCGTGCATGCTTACAAGATCCAACTTCATCAGCGCCATAAAATTGGCTGACAAGCCGCCGCTGAGGGTACCACTCACAGAAGAGATGCTTGAAAAAAAAAATTGATGAAGAAAACGCATTCCTGAACAATGTTTGTTTTTTCAGACGTGGCGACCTTACATGTGAGTGGACATGTTAACAGACATAACTGTCGGATTTGGGGATCAGAATCCTCACGAAAAAGAACGCGATTCTCCGAAACTTAATTGTATGGTGCCATATCATGAAGAACAAAATTATTGGTCCCTTCTTTTTTCGCTGAGGCAACAGTGAATTCGAATAATTATATTTAGACATGTTGCAGCAATATACCTTGCCCCCATCTTCCACCCGGAGTCATCCTCCAACAAGACGAAGAAGCTCCATGCCATTTTTCTCATGTCAGAGATCTCTTCGATGATCATTTCAATAGAAGATGGATTGCAAAAGGTTCAAAGTTCATAACATGGCCTCCACGATCACCAGATCTTACTGTTTGTGACTTTTTTTTTCTTACGGGGATTTGCTTAAGGACCAGGTTTATTCTACTCCGGTCCAAGGTTTGAATGACTTGTGTGAAAGAATTGTGGTTGCAATAAGCAACGTCACTCCACAGATGGTTGAAAACGTTTGGATTGAGGCGGATTACCCGTTTTGACATTTGCCGCCCGCGTAACTAACGGTGCACACGTAGAAATTCGTTAGTTTCCTTCATTTGTAAAATATATATATATATATATTCTACACGGCCGGGAAACCGGGACAGGACCGGGAAACCGGGACTGTCGCCCCAAAAGGCTTCTGCCACTAACTGGGAGGAGACCCCTTAATTACTCTTGCTGAGACTTAAGGGAACCGACCGGGGTAGACGCCTAATGTCCAATCCATACGTTCACGTCGTGGGGCCTGTTAGTACCCAAGCAACTGCTTGGCGAACGAACATGGATGGGCTGCTCACCAACCCGCATTAGCTGACAGCGTGGTGAGTCAAATGTCAGCACCCCTCCTTTCTTTACATATGATGGTACAAGCAAGGAAACAGCCTCGGAGGCCCTCATTACCCGGAGGACGGAATGCAGCTGGCAACGGCAGCGGTCAGTCCTGCAGGAAGTCAGAGGGTCAAAATGCCCGGGTTTGGACTGTAGACTGCCAGGACACCGACACGGCAACTCGAACGGACCTATACGTGGCGACCCTCAACTGTAAGTCACTTGCAGGAGAGGACGAATTAGAAGAACTGCAGAATGAACTTAAGAGGATTAAGTGGGACATCATAGGACTATCAGAAGTGTGGAGGAAGAATGAAGAACAGTTGGAACTACCGTCAGGGCACACGTTCTACTACAAAGGAACAGAAACTGGAAAAGCGACAGGCGTTGGCTTTATAATTAATAAAGACCTGAAGTCACGAATCACAGAAATTGAAGGAATTTCAGATAGAATCGCACGGGTAGTAATAAAAATTAACAAGAGATACAGTATGGAAATTATACAAGTGTACGCTCCAACAACCTCGCACCCGGAGGAGGAAGTCGAAGACCTATACGAGGAGATTCAGAAGATTTTGGATAGTAGCAAATCGCATTACAAAATTGTAATGGGAGACTTCAATGCGAAAGTAGGAACCAAGCAGAGCAGTGACACGAAAGTGGGAAACTTTGGATTTGGCAAAAGAAACAAGAGAGGAGAGAAAATAGTGGAATTCTCAGAAGCCAACAGACTGTTGATTTCCAATACATTTTTCAAGAAACCGCCCCAGAGGAAGTGGACATGGAAAGGCCCAAATGGGACCAAAAACGAAATAGACTACGTTCTATCAAATAACAGGGCAATTGTGCAAGACGTGTCTGTTCTAAACAGTTTCAAAATCTCGAGTGATCATAGGATGGTGAGATGTAAGCTGAAACTAAATACTAGACTAGAGAGAAAGAAGCTTATCAGAGGAAAACCGTCAGTTTTAGATCTGGAAAATCTTGGAAAACACAGACAGACATTCGAGATAGAACTAAGCAACAGATTCAGCGCCTTGGAAGAGTTAGAGGATGAAGAAGACATCGATAGCAGAAATAAAATACTGACTGAGATAATAAGAAAAACAGCCAAGGAGATAGCAGGTACCAGAAAGAAAAAAGAGAGCAAAATCTCAGAAGAAACTAAGCTCTTGATGAAGAAAAGAAGGGAAATGAAAGAAGAGGAAAATTGCATAAAGAGGATTGAGTACATAGAACTAAATAAAACCGTACGGAAGAAAATAAGAGAGGATGTACGAAGATATAACGAAAATCTTGTTAAAAATACAATCGAGGAAAACAAGAGCCTGAAGAAAGCCAAACAGCAGCTCATGATAGGGAAAAAGCAAATAATTGCAGTTAAGAGACCAGACGGGACCGTAACACGAAATAAGGAAGAAATTATAAACATATTTCAAAATTTCTACACAGAATTGTACTACTCCGAGGAAGAGCTAGGAAATGAAGATTCAGAAGAAATTGATATTGATGTCCCAGACGTAATGAAAGAAGAAGTGGATAAAGTACTTCGAGGGATGAAGAACGGAAAATCACCAGGAGAAGATGGACTCACAGCAGAGATGTTTAAATGGGGAGGTGAAAAGATGAAAGAGGAAGTTGCTAAATTATTCTCGATGTGCTTGAGGAAGAGAGAAATACCCAGAAGTTGGAACAATGCCGTTATCATTTTGTTGTACAAGAAAGGGGACAAAGAACGCGTCGAAAATTACAGACCAATTAGTTTACTGTCAGTCCTATACAAAATGTTCACCAAAGTAATTTTGAATCGTATTGAACGAGACTTGGATTTTAATCAGGGAAGGGAACAAGCCGGATTTCGTCGTGGATTTAGCACAATGGACCACATACAAACATTGAATGAAGTTATGGAAAGGACTAATGAATATAAACTTCCACTATGTTTGGGATTCATAGATTTTGAAAAGGCTTTCGATTCGGTCTCCTTGTCAGCAGTACTTAAATCACTTGAACATCAAGGCATCGAAAGTGCATACATCAAGTTACTGCGAAACATTTACTCGACTGCCACTTCTGTCATTAGGCTGCATCAAGACAGTGAAAAATTTAAAGTTGGAAAAGGGGTAAGGCAAGGAGATTCAATTTCTCCGAAACTGTTTTGTGCGGTCCTGGAGAGAGTGTTCCAGAATTTAAACTGGGATGAAGTTGGAATTAAAATTAATGGCGAATATCTTCATCATTTACGGTTCGCTGATGATATAGTCCTGTTTGCTTCAAGTGCAGAAGAACTACAAACCAGAATGGAAGAACTGAGTAACGAGAGTTCGAAAATCGGCCTTAAAATGAACTTAAGTAAAACAAAAGTAATGTACAACCAACATGCTGCAAAGAAGGAAGTGAAGATTAACGGAGAGACAATAGGCATAGTTGATGAGTATGTTTACCTAGGCCAGCTTAAAACATCGAATGCAAAGTTGACTGATGAAATAAATAGAAGATGTAAAATGGCGTGGAGTTCTTTTGGAAGACTACACTTTATTTTCAAAAGCAAACTTCCAATGTGTCTGAAGCGTAAAGTTTATAATCAATGTGTCTTACCTGTAATGATGTACGGCTGCGAAACTTGGACATTGAATGCGCAAACGACTCAAAGATTGAGAGTCACACAAAGAGCAATGGAGAGGTGCATGCTAGGAATAACCAGGAGGGACAGGAAGAGAAATGAATGGATTCGCGCACAAACAAAGGTAGAGGATGTAATCAAGAGTGCGAAGAAGATGAAGTGGAGATGGGCCGGTCACATAGCTAGACGAACAGATGGAAGGTGGACGACAAATGTACTACAGTGGATTCCTAGAGAAAAGAAACGACCGAGACGACGTCCAAATGTAAGATGGGTAGATGAAATCAAGCGTTTTTCAGGAGCTACATGGATGAGGATATCAGCAGACCGAGATATGTGGAAAGAAAAGGGGGAGGCCTTCATCCAGCAGTGGATAGAAAACGGCTGAATATGATGATGATGATGATATTCTACACATTCAGTATTCTAACTCGTGAAATCAAAATTGAGGTCATATGGGCACTTTTGTACCAGAAGTCTTCTTAGGGTATTGTTAAACTGTTTACCTTCTAATTTCTTTATTGACGCAGGTAACTTATTGTACCCTGAATGTAGGGACTTCTGCTTGTTGCCTCCAGTCTCCTACTTACTCTGCATGTGTATATTTTCTTTACTTCTGGTGTAATAATTGTGAATTTCTTCATTTCTTACCGTGAATTCATTGTCCTCTTTTACTAAATGTATTATCTGATATATAAACATTGCATATAATGTTAAAATATTATGTTGTTTAAATAAATCTTTACAAGAATGTTTCCTGCTCGCTTGAACAATTGTTCTGATAGCCATTTTCTGTAGGACAACAACAATACTTCCACAGGCGCTACCCCAGAGTAGGAGACCAGATGACAAATAAGGAAAAAATCACTCCAAAATAAATTGATTTTAAGTATTTCTGTAGGTAGATAATCAGAAAGTCTCCTTAATAAGTAAATATTTGCAGTTAATTTTGTGCAAACATATTCATCCAAGTAAATTTGTTGTCTACATATAACCCAGGAAACATTTCAAGAATCGCTACGATCAATACAAGTGTTATGATCTGTGACAGAGATTTTGTTTCTAGCTAGATTAAAATAAACTAGTTCAGTTTTGTTCGTGTTAATCTTTAGATTGTTTTGCTTAAAATAATTCATGAATATCTTCGTAAAACTCTCGATCTGTTTTTCCAGATTTCTTACGTTATGAGACCACAATAGGCTAGAAGTATCATCTGCATACATTGTGACAAAATATCTCTGTCAGAACATGGAAAAACGTTAACATAGCATATAAATAAGAATGGACCCAAGATTGAACCTTGTGGAACACCTAAACCAACCTTTTTTTCTATGTGACCTTATTCTTTTTATTACATTATTTTCTTCACCTATTATCTCAGTACATTGTTCCCTATCCCTTAAATACGACTCTACAATATTGTATAATTTTCCCTTGACTCCATATTTATTTAATTTTGACAACAGAATTTCATGATGCACTCTGTCAAACGCCTTCATTTGTTATAGTGCTAAGCGGGACACAAGTAACGAAATACGGAAAGAAGGGAGAGGGGATACTTACATCCATTTATTCCAGCAGCAAAACATATACATAACTCACAGATAAATGGCACAATATTTCGGTCTCCATAAGGTTTTTGTCTTAAGTCGCAAGATGTAGATGTACCAACACTCGTAAGAAGACATAAAAACATGCATCATTAATCCGTATGTACAGCGTGTTTTAATACTACACCAACAAACTTCGGGAGCTGATTCCTAACATCGAAAGGTTGCTTTGAAAACAAATTTCAAAACATACATAGTTTCGGAGCTATAGGCGCTCATCGTCACCAATGATGTCATATCTCGATAAACAATGACGTAAATGGTATCGGCTTAGAAAATCACACTCGAAGTAGTACTATAGACCTCATAATAGATAGACTTAGCACGCTTCCCCATTTCTGGCTGCGCTAAAACTAATGGGCTTTGTTCAGAGCACGCGATTTTGAATCTATCCGCTAGGTAGCTCTGCCATAGACGTCATATTCTAGTATGAGGTCTATGGCAGAGCTACCTACCGAACAAAAATCCATTAGTTTTAGCGCAGCCAGAAATGGGGAAGCGTGAGAAGTCTATATATTATGAGGTCTATGGTAGTAGTACCCAAAACATCAATTTGAGCAATGTTTACGATATATGAAACAGAGTATTTCCATGCCAGCCGTGATAAACCGTATTTCTAGCGTGCGCGGGAAAAAAACAGTGTAAGTCAGAAAAAACAGTTTTTCATGGGACAAGTTTCTTCTTCCTTGCCAGGCATAAGATATCACGTATTCTAAAAGTACAAAGAAGCGATTATTCAATTCACATTTAGAATTCACTTATATTAAGTTAACCGAAGGTGGGGCATCACATACAAATCTCAAATTTATTTGAAACTTATCTCATTTTGGCTAATGTCTGACTTGTCCTGTTTTTTCCACGCGCACGCTAGATTTATTCCTTGATAATGAAATCCTTATGTTGCGAAACCGGCTTATGCGGTATCTTGTGACTATGTCGTCGTAACTTCGAGCGCCTGTTGCTCCGGAACTACGCATGTTGCGACGTTTCTTCAAAATAAGTTTTGCATTAAGTGCGTGTACGTCTGTCTTTTCATCCTGACATACAAGTATCTTTTGACACGTACATAAAAAGATTGAAACGTTTTGCCAAAGGCATGCTCACGATTAAGAAATAAATGAAAAATAAAAAGGAGTGACTTCGCTGCCAACTAAAGGGGAGGTAACCGAGTGCCGAGTGATGAGAGCGGGGAAATTCTTATGGCCTGAAAAAGGGATGTAACTAGAGGCAGTAAGAGACTTCCTGAATCATTAATGAGGGTTAAAAAACAGGGGGAAATAATAACTAACTAACTCTATGGCTTATGGAACTCGCAAGTTCATCGCCGCAGTAACAAACGTTCGCCATTGGATTCTATCCTGGGCAATATCAAGCCAGTTTTCATCACGAACACCTACTTCTCGAAGATCTCTTCTACTATTGTCCTCCCAACGACGTTTCGGTCTTCCCAATGGTCTCCTTCCATCCGGCCTTTTAACCAGGATAGAATATAATCTTTGTTTTTCCCCCCATCCGAGCTACATGGCCTGCCCACCTTTAGTCGTCGCGATTTCATTATTTTTACATCATCTGGTGAATCGTACAGTCCGTGGAGTTCTTCGTTAGGCAATCTTCTCCATTCTGTTGTCATCTCGTCGCGTTTCGGCGTGTATATCTTTCTCAAAACCTTATTTTCAAATACACGTAATTTATGTTCATCTGCTAGGGTCGCAACCGTAAAGTATTACCGGCAGAATAACCGTTCTGTATATTTTTGATTTCAATTTCGTTGATATTAATCGCGAGGTTAAAACTTTCTGGACTGAATAGAAACATGCGTTGCTCGATACTAACCGACTTTTTAGTTCTACCGTGACCTCATTTTTGCTTGTTACGTTTGCTTAAATAGTACGTATTTAAATTTGCTTATTTTCTCTATGACCTCATCCCTAATTCTTACGTTTTTATTTCCTTCATTCTCAGTGTTTCGGCTTATCATGTATTTTGTTGTATCTATGTTTACCTGTAGACCTATCTCATCGCACGCTTCTACTAAGACATCGGTGTTGCTTTGTAGTGAATCCATATCGTCCCCTATTAAATCTACATCATCCGCGTATACAAACAGTTGATTCAAACCATTCAATGATAGCCCCTTTTTTTTGTCCCCTTTCATTTTTAAAAGCGCATATTCTAACGCAAAGTTAAACAGTAGTGGGGACAGGGCATCATCGCCTTGTTTCAATCCGTTGCGAATCTTGAAACTATCTGACTTATTATTACCTATCCGTGCTCTGCTTATGCTGTTATGAAATAATAATAACAGTAAAGAAAATAGACGGATGGCAAAGGAGAAGGAAAGATGAAAGCATCGAAGAGGAACTAGAGTGTAGAAAGCTTACGAGAACTTAAGACCGGCTTCATGGTTGGCAGAGAGGAGAGATCCCATCTCTTCCTAAGTTTAGCAGGGGAATCAGTAGTCAGAAAGTTCAGAATACTGACACGTAAAATAATGCGAAATACGGACAATTAAGGCTCAATGGAAGTGGGTTTTCCCGCCCTTTTTCGTTTTACGTCATTTATTCAAAATTCATTGCAGGTAAACAAAATTTAACTTTTACAGACCAGAGTTTGTTTCGTCCTTCAATAATCAGTACAATTAGTTATAATTAAATCCTACTAGGAACTGCAGGATTGTGTTCAGACACTTTTGGGACAGAATAATGTCCCAAAAGTGTCTGCACACAATCCTGAAGTTATTACTAACATTTCCTTAAAGCTAATTGAACTCATTATTGAAGGACGAAACGAACTTTGGTCTGTGAAAGTTAAATTTCGTTTACCTGCAATGAATTTTGAATAATTGACGTAAGACGAAAAAGGGCGGGAAAACCCACTTCCATTGAGCCTTAAAGAGTGAAAAATTGTGCAAAGAAAGAAACGTGGCATATAAGTAAACTGACCTTTGACTTTGCTATCCACAAAACATTAGATCTCTCGTGTGGAGCGCTCATTGTTCTAAAATTTGAATACGTGCTATGAAGATATACGTCGTTTTTTTGTTTTTTTAATGCAATTTGGAAGGATTTCTTTATCACTTTCGCGAAAATATTATTATGGATTACAAAATGTTAATGACTTTTACATATAAAAGAAAAAAAAACTAACACATCGTAAACATTTTTTTTTTCATATATACGAGGGCTGTTGGAAAAGTTTCTGCAATCAATATGAGAAAAGACTTGCACAATTCTGGCAATGTCTTTATTGCTTTTCAAAGTATTCACCTTTGAGACCGATTATACACTTTTGCATACGCACAAACCAATTTTGAAAGATTTTTTTTTGCCCCCACTCAGTCTGGTACTTCAGAAACCACTGTGCGCAATGTGTCAACACCTGCTTCAGGCGACACAAAATCGCTTATCTTCTTTTTAATGTTTGGGAACAAAAAAAAGTCATTAGGTGATAAATCGTACGAAGAGTGAGTCATTAATTCGACATTTTTTGCTGGACAAAAAAAAAATCAACAGTTGTGTGTGCTGAGTGCAAGCTTTCATTCGACGATTTGAGTTTGTTTTACGCAATTCGTTGATGACCTCTGGCAAACAGATTGTTGTATACCACTCAGTATTTACAGTCCTTTGATCTTCTAAATCTTCCACACTTTATAATAGAACACTAGCGCCACTTTTGGTAGGATTTTGCAGAAACTTTCCCAGCAGCCCTCGTACCAACCATTAGTATTGGGTCTGGGAAAAAGTTCGTGGCGTTTCCCCGATAGATGACGTCAATTGCAAATACCTCAGGAAACACAGATCGCAGCGCCACCACTAAAACGCGTGTTGGAAAGGTGACGCTTCGAGCGTTACTGTGAGTGTATAAGCAGCGAAATTGGTGCAATGGTTGGAAAGTTGTTTGCGTGTGAAAATGGAGAACAGGAATTTCAAATTGTGCTATATTTTGCAATATTATTACGACAAAAGGAAGAACGCTGCGCAGGCGTGTGAAAAAAAATGTGCTGTGTACGGAGAAGGTACTTTATCAAAATCTATTGCGCGGAAATGGTTCGCTCGCTTTCGTTCTGGTAATTTTGATGTGAAAGATGAGCCACGCTCTGGTCGTCCAATCACTGGAAAAGCTGATGAAATTCTTGAAAAGGTCCAGCAAGATAAGCATATCAGTGGTGTCGATATTGGTATGGAGCAAGGCATCAACCACAAAACAAAACTGTGTTGAACCATTTACACAAAGAAGCTCGATGCATGGGTTCCGCATGAGTTGAGCGAGAAAAACATGATCGACCGAATAAACATCTGCGATGCGCTGCTGAAACGCTATGAAAACGAGCCATTTCTGAAACGTGTCATAACCAGTGATGAAAAAAATGGATCACGTACGACAATCGGAAGCGTAAAAGATCGTGGAGAAGGAATGGTGAGACGTCACAAGCGTTCGCGAAGCCCGGATTGACGCCGAACAAGGTGATGCTGTGTGTGTGGTGGGACTGGAAGGGAATCGTCCACCATGAGCTACTTCCAGTTGGTCAGACGATTAATTCTCAACTCTACTGTGAACAACTAGAGAGATTACGACAGACAATTGAAAGAAAACGGCCCGAATTGAACAGTAGGAAAGGTGTCATGACAACGCCCAACCACATACTTCGTTGATAACTCGTCAAAAATTGCGCGAGCTTGGTTGGGAAGTTTTGATGCATCCACCGTATAGTCCAGGCATAGCACCCTCGGACTATCACGTGTTCCGATCTCTGCAGAACTCTCTCAATCGAATTAAGCTGGTTTCACAAGAAGCCTGTGAAAACCACTGGATTCAGTTTTTCAACCAGAAACCACAGAAGTTCTTCACCGATGGCATCATGGCTCTATTTTCAATGGGAATCCACCTCATTGAAAACTTTTCTTTGTATTGGACTTCAAACTTTGATGTGTGTAGTACCTTATTAATTTTAATTGATACAGTATTAGTGTTTCATGATAATTTATGCTATATAAAAAATGATTTTTTTTTTTTTTTAGGTATCCTGATCTTGTTAGCGCTAAGTCTGCTTACTCCGTATTTCTACTACATTCCAAAAGCATCGCTCTCTGCTGTCATCATTTGTGCTGTGATCTTCATGATTGAGTACGAAGTTGTGAAACCTATGTGGAGATCAAGCAGTGAGTACTTTTCTTGTATTATTTGCTGTTTTATATGTGAGTTTCTTGTGAAATATAGTATCTATAATAATTCTTCTTAGCCGGTATCCGCTCAAGCTTCTCCATGGGCGTGGATGCGAACAAGACCTCATTTTTGTATCTCTCTTTTTTTGTGTCTCCTTATTTTATCTTTCCACCTTTTCCTCCATCTTCATGTCTTCCACTCGCATTTTGTCACACTATTTTCTTGTTACAACCCATGTTTCTTCCGCATGTGTGACTTGTTGGTGCTTAATATATTCTATATATCATTCATTATTTATCCGATAATGGATCATTTATAGGATAATAGATGATTTATTGTTTGATAAAGATTCCCTACTGCCTTTCTCCAGCTTATTTCTCAGCCTCTCTAGTATGAAACTATTCATGGGATAAATGTTCTGCCTCCTGGTTGACGTGAACCAATTTTGACTTGCCATTGCCTTCTATCAGAGAAAGGTGCGGCGGTTTCGTTTTAGGCGATGGTCGTATGCGATGATCGCATTCAGCAAATGCGTGCGACGGAAGCATTTCGTTGGGTAGTTTCGTTTGTGCATTTGGCGCCGTGGAATGCTTTACTATACTTTATACGATTTACTTTTCGTGCATTACGAGTTTAAGATCGTTCTGTAAACAATATTTCTTACAGTAACAGAATTTTAGGCACGATTAGTTACTTCAAGCTGCCTGCAAACTCTGCTGCCATCTATTGAACACCAAACTTACTACAGGACAATCACATCTTTGCATGTATTTTCTTTCTTTCGGGTTTTACCAACAATTTTATAGTATTTTCGTACATTCTTGACGTAGCTTTTCATTCTCATCTCTGCTGAAGTTCATATTTGACACAAAATAGTTCCAAATTCATAGGAAACACGAATAAAAGCTTCACAATACTCTGCAACGCTTGCGATTGCTTCAGCTTGACTGGTCTCCGAGGAGTCGTTGCAACAGTTGCATGCAACACTGTGTGTCCGATGTACAAACCAAATCGACTCCACTGATTTCCCTTCAACGTGTCAATGCAGTGACGCATGCAGCAGTTGCTTGCGATCATTGCATGCAATCATCGCACAAACGAAACTGTACCTTAAGGATGATGTCCCAAAGACAGTTTAAAGCTTGACTCCAGACCGTTTGTGTTGTCACCTGGTATCGAACCCAGTTCATCTTGATTACAAGACGACAAGCGTTACCACTAACCCATCGCAGACGTCTTCCTAGGGAAAAATACAAAAACTACATTGAGCTGCCCACGGGTCAACGTTTGACCAGGGATTTGCCAACCTGGTCATACGGCCAGGGTTAGCAGTAATCTGAAACAAAATCGCTACAGCAAAGCACAGAAAGTCTCCATATTTACGAAAAGTTGTCAAATGAAGGAAACTTATTGTTTTATCGGTGTAGACAGAAATATATATTGATAAGTCAGTCTTACAACCAACTAACAAACTAACTAACTCAGAATTTGTTTTAATTGTATTTATGGCCTTTAGCATCTAAAGCTCAGGCGGGGATAGGTGAGGGAATGCAGGATGGAGTTGGTTTGGACCAGGGCTCGGAATGGAAATTTTCACGAAACGGAACGCTTTACTTCCGTTAACATACTATTGCCCCTTTTTGTCTATGATTATCATATTGACAAGACGGAACAGGAAGGTTTTAGGTATCCACGAATCGGAACGGAGTTCCGGTTTGCTCCGGTCCATTTCGAGCCCTGGTTAGGACTTAATATGAAGGTACCATTTGCTTGGTGTGACTGAAGAAAAACCCTGGAAAAACCTCTGTCAGGATGGTCAGCCGCTGTTATTGAATCCATTACCTGCCGAATGCTAAGCCAACGCTTAACTACTAAACTACGGCTACTCGGTTCCTACATTTAGAGTTTGCATGTATCCCTTAAGTGATTGAGTCGCCGTGGCTCAGACGGTAGCGCGTTTGACTACCAATCGAGCGGCCCGGGTTCAAATCCTGGCCATGACACTGAAGACTTTTTTCGCAGTGTTCCCATGCCTGGCGCTCTGAGGTGCACTCAGCCTCCTATCAAATTGAGTACCGGAGTGTCCTTGGTACTCCTGAGCACCTTGGGAAGGTAAAGGCGGTCGAGCGTGGGACTGACCACCCTACCTCACTTCGTACGGTAGATCAAGAAAATGTGGAGCGCTACCTCCACATCCCCCCATGCGCCAGGGGATAGCTTTACTTTGTTTTAACCTTAAGTGATTGACCTAAATTGAATTAAATATTATTTATGGCCTTTAGGCATCTAAAGCTCAGGCCGAGATAGGAGAGAGGAAAGGATGTAGGAAGGTGGCGGCCAAGGCCTAAGATGAAAGTACCATCCCGGCATTTTCCTGGTTGTTAGGGAAATATGTATTATATTGTATAAGGCAACTGTGGTTCAACAATGCTTGGATAAATATTGTAATAATCTTTATTGTACTATGGTAATACTAATGTCATGTTTGTTCAGATTTGCGTTATTGGATTCTCTGCTAATATGGAATATGAATAAAGAGCAAGCTTGAAACTAAATAACTCATTTTTCTGATCAAGGGTACCCACACTCGGTGTTTCGTGTTCAGTGTTAAGGAAATTAAATATTTCCTTGTAAGTAACCTATTAACAGCGACTAGAACAACATACTGACTGATATTTACATAATGGTAACTCAGCCGTAATACCGTATGACGAGGATGTGCTTCATCCATATTTGTTGTCGAACAGAATTGCTAACGCAAATTTGTTTCACCTTGACTATAATTGCCTGGGTTATTTCTTTTCGAAACAACTTTTTAAAAAAAATGATAAACCCAGCAGTCTCAATGTATTAAAACCTGTCTGTGTAAAAATTAGTTCGTTTGGACTTTTAGTCCAAGTTTAGTAGCTTTCAATTGTTTTTAAGTGCATATGATGGATACCTTTTATTGTCGTTTTATTATTACAGAGAAAGACTTAGTACCAGCATTTGTTACATTCGTCGTCTGTTTATTTGTCGGAGTGGAATATGGTATCCTTGCAGGGGTTGGGATCAATATGATGTTCCTGCTGTATCCGTCAGCGAGGCCTTCTGTCCATGTGGAGAAGTCGACAGTAAGTAACACATTTATTTATTGTTTTTGAGTTGGTCAACATGGCCTTGAACATTTTATCGAAGTAATGATCCGAGATATACATGCCGATATGTCTTGAAGAAGATATACGGGACGAAATGACTGGAGAATGGAGGAGACTGCGTAATGAAGAACTTCACGGACTCACCCGATGTTGTAAGAATAATGAAATCTTGACGACTAAGGTGGGCAGGCCATGTAGCTCGGATGGGGGAGAGACGAAGATTATATTCCATCGTGGTTGGTAAACCGAAAGGAAAGAGACCGTTAGGAAGTCCGAGACTACGTTGGGAAGGTGTCTGTGATGAAAACTGACTTGATCTTGCTCAGGATAGAATCGTATGGCGAACGTTTGTTACTGCGGCGATGAACTTGTGAGTTCCGTAAGTCATAGAGTAAGTAATTAATGATCGAGATACGAGATCTGAGATATCTAATGATCTCTGAGATCAGAATAAGATCTCAGAGAGCACAACATGTTACAATTAAGTGACTTTTTTTTTCTTTTTCATGTACTCTTTCCGGGGAGACGTGAAATTTCAAATAATGCTGGAGACGAAGACTGAAAACATGTGTTGTTATGTTTTCTGGAATTTCAACTGGTACAAATGTTGTACAAGTAGAAAGTACTTTTTTAAATACGTTTATTGATTAAATAATTCTGGATTCATTTGATATTATTTCTCGCTTGAATGGATCTTCTTTATTAACTCAGGAAGTTGTTCACTAGAAATTTCACACTTCTTTTTGTGTGAAAGCATTCGGGAGGTCCTGGGATCGATCCCAGCGGCCGACCATCCTGACTAAGGGTTTTTCCAGGGATTTTCCTCAGTCATACCAGGCAAATGCTAGGATAATGCCTACAAAAATAGGCCCTGGTCGTCTTCCTTTCAATATCCTTTCTCCCACCCTATCCCGACTTGAGACTAAGATGCCTAATGGCCTTTAAATAAATTCAAATTCAAAGACGAAAATGAAATAATAAGATATTTGCTTAAGCAACACGGCACTTACAAGGGAAGTATTTCGGTTCTGTATGTATATTCGTACCCCCCGATGCTGATAATGTCTGCAAAGTAATTCGACCGTGTAAGGCAGCGTGTGTCCGCTAGAGGGGGTTAAAGTTTGGACCAAGGAGGAGACAGGCGCTGCAATGGCTCCCGCAGTTTCGGTTTGAACAAGCATTTATTACTCAATATATCTACATGAACATACCTGACAGGTTGACAAAGACTGCAAAGCCACAATACCCGTGTAACAAATAGTCTGGTAGATATAGGCCAGTATTTGTCTTCACAAATGGAAGTGAGGGTTTTCCACAAAGTTATACAGAATGGAGAATCACAATAGGCACAAGGACGAAAGGACATAGAAGGGCAACCTTCAAAAGCACACTGAAAAAAAATATACTAATCTCACAAAAAATCAGAATTTCTACGTACGTCTCTATCCGTAACTTTCAGCAACTCCAAGAGTGGAAAATAAAGTGGCATTTAATACCGTGTCCACGGAGTGTATTTTGAAGGTTGCTCTGTGTGTCCATGTTGATTATCCCTTCTTGCTAACTTCGCATTGTGGCTTTGCAGTCTTTGTCAGGTATGTCCATGTATATATTTTCAGTAATAAATAAATGCCTATTCGAACCGAAACTGCGAGAGCCGTTGCAGCGGCTGCCCGGGCTGTCTTGCACTTGCTCCAAACTTTAACGCCCTCTAGCGGACAAACGTGGCCTTACACGGTCGAATTAATTTGTAGCCATTATCAGCATCGGAGTAAGAATATATATATACAAAGTCTTATAAAAAAAAAATCCTGTTCGAACCGAAATACTTCCCTTGTTAGTAATATACCTACTCATGGTTACACATACTTTGGCATATAGTAATAACCGTTAAGGAGAAAGTAGAGAGAAAAATGGCATCACACGTGGTAATAGACCGAAGACTACTAGTGAACAGAGCGATGGTAGTGCCACGTACTGGACAATGCATCAAATTATGGAAGAATTAACTAACGATTACGTGTAACTATCTGTAGAAAATGGTCGGAGTGGAGTATGACAAAGTCCGCAAAGTGTATGGCAAACGAAAAATGAATGAGTGTGTAGGGAAAATATGTATGTTGCCGGGTCAACAGGCTTTTCGGCATAATCACCTAGCTTTTTTAAAAGGATTTTACATAGCTGCGGATCAGCAAATCAAGTAGAAGGGAACTGCATCCTGGTTACCTATTTGCTGGTGATCGTACGGTAGCGTAAGTGCTCGAGCACTATGCCGTGTGAAGGGTTTATTTAAAAATGTTGGGTCAGCGTCTGTCAAGTCGAACCGCTGCGTCAGCTTGTTTGGACGAATTCCGAAGACACGAATGAATTGTTCAGTTCTCTGTTCGCTCGTTACCCTTACTTGGCCACTTCCAAACTTTAAAGACACCGATTGCGCAAAGTTTGTGGTCATTATATCGTCCCATCCAAGGCTGTCAGTTCTCGATGACTTTCTGACGATTGGATCTTTTTGTCCACTAGAACGCACTTATTTTTGACAGCTCTTTCTTCATCCGTTACATGTTTGAAAACACGCTACTCAGTACAGCTTTACCAGATGTCGGAAGTATATTGATGATATACAGATGTCAGTGTGGGCTATTTTCGTTAATAAAATATAACAAATTCTGGAATGCCACTTTGAATGCATGACAGGGGCACTTTAGTGCTTAGGAATATCCACTTCTGAAATTTTACTTGGGAGTGTCCATTTCTTTCGATCAGGTAGTGGATTTAAAGGATAGAAAGGGGTTCAAAATATCAAAAACACACACAAAAAAAAAAAAAAATAGTGTTTTAAAACGTTTAATATTTGATTTTGAGAATTTTTGGTATTTGTTTTTGTTAACCCTCACAGTGCTGAGATGGGGTCAATTTGACCCTAGTTGGACATTTTGTAGCATTGTTTGCGTTTAAGAAAAAAATGTATGCTAAAATTATTTTGTAGGAATTCTCCTATAAAGGTGAAGATGAAGATCGGAATCCGCATACACCTGGAAGATCGTGGCAATACATTCAATGGAAATTACGTGGAAATATATAGTATATTTATTTTATAATTGTGGAAATTACGTTTTGTCCTTTCTAATAAATGTTCATTGCCAGTATTATATCAATATTTTATGTTTTTGATCAGTTTTTTTACCTTAACATTATAAATACCTGTGGGGTCAACATGACCCCATCTTAGGCATTTAAGTAATATTTTGATCTTAGTAGTGCGAGGGTTCATAAATTGAACTTCTCTTTCAGACTCGCTCTGGTCATGAGTTTCTGATGGTGACTCCTGGAAACAGCCTGTACTTTCCGGCAGTGGATTTCATTCGGACAACGGTGGGCAAAGCGGGAGTGAAAGAAGGTTGCAGCCAAATGCCTGTCGTTGTTGATTGTAGATATATCTTAGGAGCAGATTTCACAGCAGCCAAGGTATTACTTCTGATATTTAATTTACTTTCTGGATTTAATCGAATCTGTAGTTTGTATGAACGGGGTCTTACTTTTGACGTGGGACTGAAACTGGCTCAGGTTGATATCCGAAGCCGAGTGTGGGTCCAAAATTGTAACATATGATGCTACTTGCCACCCGAAGTGGTCACTTGATAACATTGTGTTTCCAAACAATTTGGTGACACGCTTTCTGATGTTTAGGAGCTTTATTTGCTCCAGGTCGAGCGTGCAATATAATGTCAAAGGACCTGCAACTGAGAGATTGGGAACTGTAACAATTTAGTTCCACAAGAGGACTCTTGTATATTTCTGCCCAATAATATATTCGTAAAACTTCTTCAAATGGAACGATTTTGTTCATGTCTTAACCATTATTATTTTTCTATGTTAAATAATTATGTATTGTATCTAGATTGTGGTTTGTAAATAATTAAATTATTCCAACCCAAAATCTATGAAGTATGTTATTATGAACGTGTATTTATTTTTCCAGGGCATTGCTGCATTGATAGACGATTTTCATAATCGGAAGCAACCGATCTACTTCTACAACCCACGACCTGAAGTCGTTGCTGTTTTTAAAGGTGCCAGTTTAGAAGAATTTATCCATTTTTGTAGTGAAGAGGAACTTGATAATTTATTTAGCGGTATGTATATCATTTCTGTTCAAAGCTTGACTAGTCTATGAAGAACATGTCCCCCCTCTTTATTCTATAAATTTTGTCACAGCAGAATCAACTTTCCTTACCTCGTTGTGCGGTCTGTTAATAGAAGCAGCTTGAGCAAGTTAAACATCGCATACCTTTCTTTCTGTCCTTTCCCTGGTGTGATTTTATATTTGGGATGTAGTGGGGGAGGGAGTATTTCGTAAGTAATGCACACTATTTTCTTTTCTGATACGTATATTTTATTTTTATACAGTATCTCTTTGCAATCCTTGTATGTAGTCCCCTGTGTTTCAGTGACCGCGACCTAACGTTTCGGAAGCGTTGGTATTCCATTTGAAGGTACCATATTTTGTCCAGACCCCAAAAGGCTCAGGTAACTACTGCAGAAGGTTCTTTTGAGATATATATAAACTATCCATACACGGTCTTTTTCAACTTGAGAAGTAATTCAAAGTCTGGTGGACTCACGTCTAGACTGTATGGTAATACTTTCTACTCGTACTTGCTCAGCAAATCGGTCACAACCTTTCCGAGGTGATGGAGTTTATTGTGTAAAATGAGTGGCCTATTCTCAAGCAAGTTAGATCTGTTTTTGTTAACTTCTCTGCGTAATTTTTTTTGGCATGAAGTCACTATAAGACGCTGCTGGCACACTTGTTTCACATGGAACTCATCTTTGATAATCTCTTGGTGACCATAAGTAAAGATTATTATTTTTTGTTCTTTGATCGCGTTTGTCAGAACTTCTTTACTTATTTGATTGGGATTTCAACTCTGTTTCTAAATCTCTAGCCCACGTTTCGTCAGTAGCCACATTTGAACATATGAATGCTTGATGTTGAATGTCAACTCATCAAGCCTTTCATTCATTTTGAAATACCCAGGCACTTCTGCTTCTGCACAGTTGTCAAGAAATGAGGAGGACCCATTGGATACGCCTTTAGGCTTTGGCAGCTAAAGCTGGGAAGTCTTTATCACCGCTCTGTCCGTCTGTCTGTCGATAACTTTCAATTTAGGAACTATTAGGGCTAAAACCCCGCCTCACTTATTATTTTCTTTACTTCAAATCGTTTCTCAAAATACTGATGTTGGAATCTCCGTAGCCTGATATTCCCCTCGCAGTCGCTTAGCGATCTTTGTGTTGAAAATCCGCCACAAATTGCACACCTCTTTCATGTGTTGATGTTTTTGACTGTTCTGGATTTGTCGTTTTATCCTGACACTTCCTTTATACGAAAACGAATAGCCTAATGGGGAAACTGTATTACGTTGTGCTATCTGCTCACTAAGGAACTTCACGTTAGACACGGCGTATTTCTGTAGGGTTTATCGGCACGTAAATTTCCAATCGTTGATCTTCAACCGTCCTAGTAGCCGAAATGCCTGTAGATACCATTTCCAACACCCGTCAACTCAACGACGTACACTAGGGAAGTAACGAACACACGTGCTGCTTCCTGAAGTCCAACTGAGACTAGCATAACTTTCACTGGGATTGCATCATCCATTTTGCAATGTTGCCACCTTGTGCATTATTTATGAAATGGCGCCCGTACATAGGGACCTTTGTCCAGGATGAAAAACAAATAGTGAGCTATAGCAAAGAAAAAAATGTCAATAAATCGTTCAGCAAGTCTTGTTTTTAACTATTTCGTAACATCGCCCAACGAATTCACGGAACAGTTATTAAAAGTTAATTAATTGCTTATATTCACATAAAAAGCAGATAGAGAATTGAAATTAATGTCGTAAACTTTCTCAGCAAGCTTTGTAACAGTGTTTTTCAATCAGTGGGCAAGCTGAGTACCAGGAGTTCGATTGGAAACGCAACGGATTGGCGTTGGGGAGAGGGTGGTTTGTGTGAGTTACATAGTGTCTCAGGGTGAATTTATGGTTTGTGGTTTTTCGAATGATAGGGTAGTTCGTTGGCCTAATTCAGACGGTCAGTATGTTCCCCGTCCTACCAGGAGTGCTACGGACTCTTACCGGGAATGTCCAGCAGGAAACATTCTTGCAGGTTCCTCTAACTACGCCAATTAGATACTCCAGAGGACTCGAACCCGTATCTCTCAGTTTTGCGATCGGATATTCTATCCATTACACCACCACAGCACGGCCAATTCTCTGTGTATGCAGAATATTCCTTGCACCTTGACATTCTTCCAGCTCCTAGAAGCTGATTTTGAAGTCAAGGTGTGAAGAATATTCTATATTCACAGAGAATTGGCCGTGCCGTGGTGGTGTAATGGATAGCGTACCAGACAGGAAATGGAAGATCTGGGCTCGAGTCCCGGTCACGGCAGCTGTCAGTTTTTCTGTGTTAATTTCAATATTTAACTCACAAATGGTGGTTGTGAAAAATAACATCTTATTGTATAAAAGGTTCTGTAGTGTCATTGTAAACATTTAAAAGTTACATTTTTTAAAAATTGTATATGAAATAGTTTTGCGCTTTTACGTACAGAGATGTAACTAACGCTTTTTTCTTTGATTTCTAAAGGTGACCTCATTCTTAACGACCAGACTGAAAGTGAAATACACCAGACAAGACTTTAAATGACCACACAGACTGATACACACCAGGCAAGACTTTGAATAACCAGACAGACTGTTACACACCAGACAAGATTTTGAAGACAACCAGATCTGACTTGACAAAAGACTCACCAAAATGAAGAAGTATTCATGACTAAATAGCCACTTGTGGCTAGAGCGGGGTTTTCGAAGGCAAAGTCAAGAAAAGAAAGTCATTAAATTGAGTTTCAGATCTTGAATTCAGTCAGGTAAACCTTGTAATTTTAGTTATTTTTAATAGTATATTTGCCATTTTCCCAAATATACAGAATAAATATTTTAATATATTTGAAGCAAGTTTAATATTGTGAACACTAAATGTTACAGCAGGATGTGATAAGAAATACAGTTCCTCAGGGGACTCCTATCTTGTGAGTTCGGGTATGTCGTCAATCCCGGGTTCCTACCTGGTCCTAACAATTAATCTTTTTGTTGCATCCAAGAAGTCTCGAAAACGTCATGAATTTGACTGCTTTGAATTCTATAGACACTGCAAATACACCTCTGCAAATTAGGAACATATTTACGCAAGATGTCGTCACGAGAACGGTGTATTGTTATTAATCCTCCGTCAATAAGGTGGTGGTCCGTTTTGCCATAGACTTCTTAGGTAGGGCTACGGTTCTTGGTTCTTACGCCTACACAAACACACACCCTCAGACATCAATGATGTTTAGTTTCGAAACAGCAGAATGAAAGGGGGGAAAGAGAGGAGAGTTGAATTCAGCTAAATGTACGCTACTGCCATCTGCAGTGCGATTATTGAGAGTATTCATGAAACGTCTTAAATATGTGTGCTGTATTTAGTGGTTTATGCTGAATACCATGTTCTTTTCACTCTTGACATCGACGTCTTAAATATTTGTGCTTTTTAAAAATATAGTACAATGTTTTAATTCCTATATGTACTTCATACGAACTGTTTATTAATTCGCGTAACTGAGAAACAGGCCTGTAAAAACGAGCGAAAGTTCTCAATGACACTGTGAAAATAATTTTTCTAAACTAAATGTTAACCTGCTTTTTGAGGGTTAAAACTCAAAAGTCAACCTCACTGATGGGATAATTATTGTTAATTCAGAGGACCACTTTCCCTTACTAATTACTAAGAAATTAAATATTGTGTTTTCTGTCTAAAAAAAAATATTGTATCATCTCGTGAGCTCAACTTACAATATTTTATAAACGGAAATCACCATTTGGCTCTTGGTAATTAATAAACTTAGACAAGGAAAAGTGGTCCTCTGAATTGACATTGATTTTCCCATAAGTGAAGTTCAGGGGGTTAAAATTTAGTTTAGAAAAAAATATTTTCACAGTATCCAAACTTCAGCGTTTTGTGAGCAATTGTGGAAAATTTCATGCAAATAGCTTGAAAACTTTGTTTTATAGGTCTGTTTCTCAATTACACGAGTTAATAAACAGCCTGTATATATTTATTTTTATTCATAACTTCGTACCAAACCTTGGAGGTCCGGAGGAAAAGGCTTGGCGGTCCGGAGGTCGCCATTTGAAGACCCCTGATCTAACCTGACTTTAACTAACCCGCTTTCGCTAGCTCGACATTGTAGTCCGTATTTTTTGTTCAAAATATGTCATTCATAATATGAAGTGACAGCTTTAGTATTTCTCCACATGCCGCTGCCATCTTAGTAAGTGTTGATCAACTCGAGCACATATTTAACGAATTAATGATGACACAGCTTTTCGTAACATTTTTTTTTGATTGTTGGCTGTTGCTAGGTGTTGATAGAACTGTCTGTGATAATTATGTGCAAGGGAATGAGTAGTACGGATCGTAGATATGGCACAATAGCTGGCTAACGTAAACAAGACTTTATCCCTGGAATTCAATAGAAGTAGACAATTTTCTCTTTTCCTTGCGTTCTGTTTAGAAATATTGTAAAACAACATTGTAACAAGAAAAATGTAAATAATCCATCCGTGGAGGATATATTTAAATAATCCAGCCACCCATGCATGGTTTATTTACCGGAGGTATAGTCTAGAAAAATCTCACGGAAGGAAATGAAAGACCAAGTGTCCAGAGGTGAGGTGAGGTGAGGTGATACTGTGTCTGTCAAAGAAAAGAAAAGGTGTGTATTTAAATAGGATTCGTTTGGCTAAACAGCAGAAGTTTAACATAAAGCGGTTACTCATATGAAAGGAATTGTTTATGAAAGATTTTTACGGTTTTTAGGCTTCAGCATCAAGTACAGTGAAGCTTCATATAACCGTTCTGTCAGTTCGTCTGTCAACAACTTTCAACTGAAGAACTACTAGGGCAAGGAAGGTGATTGAGGTGTCTTTAGAAAGGTCTAGCCGAGACGAGTTCAAACCAGTATCATTCATCTTGATTGGAGTGCCAGGTCTCGAGTTCGGAGGACACTTTTCAACTCAGGAACTACTAGGTACTATGAAGATGTTCGAAGTGTCCTTGGAAAGGTCTCGGCGAGACGAGTGTAAACCAGTGTAGACAATCGACATCACAGACGCGGGTCCCGAGATACGGGGGAAATTTTCAAATCAGGAACTACTGGGGTTAATAAGATGGTTGAGATGTCGTTGGAATGGTCTCGCTGCAACCAACAGAACATTGATCATCCAAATAGGATGCTCGCCTCTGAAGCCTTGCGGTAGCATATATGCATAATCTCCAATTTGGATCGCAGATTTTTGGATAGTAACTGAGTTCCGTTTTTGAGAAATTTAGTTAGACAGAATGACAAAACACTTGGTCCGAAGCGACCACTTTTGCATGCAAGTTTGGCTACTCTAAATAATCCGAAAATGAAAGACTGGAATTAGACGTAGGCAACTTTGGCTCAGGCTGAATAGATGATGATAGAATGATTGGTGGAATGAAGAAAGTGGGAGGAAGCGGGAGAACGTCGATAAAACCCACGCACACGATGTTTATCCACCACAAAGCCCACATAGCACGAGCAGGGTTTGAACCGACAACCCAAAGCGCCAGAGGTGAGCGCTCTAACCATTGAGCCACCGAGGTTTCTGGTTAAATTACGCAACTAATAAAGAAGGTATTCAATAAGAATGGCATAACTGCAGCATTGTATGCGCACAAAAATTACTTTAAAAATCCTATACAAAAGTTACTCTGCAGACAATAAGCAAAAGTCAGGAATATATGAAGTTATAATAAAAATAAATAAATCACAGCCATATTCAATCCACTAGTGGATGAGGCCTCTCCCCGAAGGGAGGAGTTGGTCTACTGCTCCCACGCTGACCAGACGGGTTGGGAGAGGAGAGCCGAAGCTCTCACTGTGATCGCTACCTCTTTATTCAGGTAGCTCCCCAATTGGCCTCACGACGCTGGGTGGACGCCGCACAGCCAACACCATCTGGAGTACTGAAACGGTCACCCGTCCAAGCACTGACCAGACCCAGAGCTGCTTGACTTCGGTGATCTTACGGGAACCGGTAGACCAGCTCGGCTAGGGCGTTGCCATATATGAAGTTATATATGGTAATAAATACGGTGGTATGCCGAAATGTTGCCTGTGTGTACGAATTAGCGAACATGAAAGGGACCATTACTGAAAATCTTGTATGGGGGGGGGGGGGGGCTTTCCAAACATTTGACATCAGAGCAACAACAAATTGCATCTTTTAGGGTAATTCATAACACCACCAAGACCTTTATTTTAGAGAGGACCATTCTGGAAGTCTGGTATTCTAAAAAGTCCGGAATTAAATACTTACATAGAAAATTTGCATTAAGATGCTGGCACCCTTCGTTAATGATTCCACTTTAGACGTACCACTAATATAGGGATGTCAGCGACTCGCTCGAGTCGAGTCTATGCTCAGTACCTACTCAAGTCGAATCGGGTCAGTGGTCACACCTTCTCGGGTCGCTGCTCAGATTCACGCTGCGACTCGGTTACAGTGAGTCGAGCTCGAGCGTTAGACTCGCTGCTGGAGCCGAGCGGATTGAGACATCCCTACACTAATATTAGGTTTATAATCAGTCATAGAAAATAGGTTCAGTAATTTTAAGAATAAAATCATACGTAACGCACAGAGATCACATTTATATTATAATACAAAACTCATTTGAGAAAACTAAACGTAAGGTTCTCTTAACGTCTTATTTAATCCAATGGTGGCTAGGCCTTTCGAAAGGAAACTTGTTCCATTTTCAGGTCGAACGGAGATATGTGTGTTTCTAAAGTTTTGTTAGTGAAATTTGTATGTGTTGTTAAATATACAGCGTGTTTATGAACTACACCGACAAACTTCAGGAGGTGATTCCTCCACATCAAAACAAGACGAAAGTTCCTCTGACAAATTTTCGAGATGTGCATAATTTCGGAGCTACACAGGGTGCCGAAAGCGTGGGAAAATGAACTTTAGAGCTTCGTATTTGTAACACCACGAACAATAGAGCTGATGGGCCATCAGTCTTGAAATTTGTACTATCTAAAAATGCCTGTTTCAGAATTGCCCAATGGGTGCCCAAGGGATTTCCCAGAGGTAGGTAGGTGATTCCCGGAACTTTTCTGAAGTAGAGGTAGGTCGAAATGAGCACGAATTAAATGACTTTCCATTAGGGATGTCAACGACTCGGACAGACTCGAGTCGAGTCGGTGCTCAGTACCTACTAGAGTCGACTCAGTGGTCACAACTGGTCGAGTCGAGTCGGCGCTCACTATGTGCTCGAGTCGAGTCGGCGCTCAGTAGGTGCTCGAGTCGAGTCGGAACTCAGAACTACTCGAGTCGAGTCGAGTCGGCGCTCACTTTGTGCTCGAGTCGAGCCGAGTCGCTGCTCAGAGAGACTCACCCTGCGACTCGGTTACAGTGATTCGAGCTCGAGCGTTAGACTCTCCGCTCGAGCCGAGCGGATTGTCATCCCTACTTTCCATGTGGGTAAAGATGACGTATGTCATCCCCGGCATTCAACCGGTAAACAATATTGAGTCTCTGATAACAAAAAAACAAACGTTCGATGAAAGTCTACAATTCTTACCCCCTGATTGTTTTCCAACTACACATGTTTCTATAAAATCGTTCGGCGTATGGAATCTGCTTGAGATATTGACATGGGCGAACGAATTATTGTTTCCTGGTGGCTCATGTTCATTTCGACCCATCTTCAGACAATTTCTAGGAATTCCCTCATTTCTTTGGGGGAATTCCTTGTGCACCCATTCGACAATTCTGAAATAGGCCTTTTTTTTTAAAAAAATAGTGCAGATGTAAACTCTTTGATGGTACCATGCTGCATCACCTCTATTGTTCGTGATGTTACAAATATGAAGCTTTGAAGTTCATTTTCCTACGCTGTCAACAGTGTGTAGCTCCGAAACTATGCGCATTTCGAAAGTTTGTCAGAGGAACTTTCGTCGTGTTTTGGTATGAGGAATTACAATGTCATGACGTATTGTAACCGTTAACAGTTTGTGTTGAGGTTGAATTAGGATTATGGGTGCACATAAATAAGTTACCTTTTGCACAACTCTTTTTAGATACACACATTATTTAACCAGTTAAGAGAAAGAGCAGTTTAAGGAAAAGAAGAAGGGATTACTTACAACGTTACAATATCTGTTTAATCTCTGTTACCTCTTTCTTTGACAGTTCAACCACACCATTTGGTTCAGTCATCGGAAGAGTGTCCGCCTGTTCCTGTTGATCAGCAAGAAGTGGAACTGAATGAAGTTTCTGCCTTCGACGTGAAACAAGGAATGGACGACGACGAAGTTGCAGTGAACAATCCCTTATTAAACTCTGTTCCACATACTTTGTCGTGATACTTGAAAAAGAACTAGTTTTTTTTTGTTGTTGTCACTTCATAAGTGCAAATGCATTATATACGGTGTATGCATGGTGCTTCAAGTATGTGTGCGTATGTTTATATATGTATGAAATGAAATGTGTGTATGTTAATGTTACGAAAACGCAACAGATAAATCAGCTGGACAGTTAAGAGGGCTGTTTTCTTAACAATGCAAAATTTTCAAGGATAATTTATAGATCATATAAAACGAATGTTCTCCTGTTTCAATTATGTTTTTTATTTCATGTTGAGTCGTGTTAATATTGAGTGGTTACGGACTTTGGATCTGCACTGGGGAAGCACGTAAGATTCAAGTTCTGCTGATGAGCATATTAACTTAGCTTTCCTAGGGTTTTCCTCAGTTTCACCAGGAAAGTGGTAAATTGGAAAATAATAAGATTTGAGTTAGACTAAATGGGCGGCGTCTTTAGGTCCAAGCTTTACCTTCTCCTCCTCTTGGTCTACATCTTTCGAATGAAAGCTTCCGTGTTGCTGTTGCCTTACGTTCAGGAGCAGACGTCTGTGTACCTCACCGTTGTCCAGCCTGTGGAGCATTCGTGAATCAACGCGGCCTTCACGGTCTCCTGTGTCAGGAGTGATGGTAGACACATGCATTCTAGTGCCAATGATGTCATCCTCAGAGCTCTAGTTTCTGCTAATGTACTATCGGTACGAGAACCACCTGGCTGTAGCCGCTCCGACGGTAAGAGACCTGATGGAATGACACTAGTTCCATGGAAAAGAGGAAGACCTCTATTATGGGATTTCACCTGCGCTGATACTTTCGCCGTTTCAAATGTTACTCATTCTTCTTTGAAAGCGGGTGGTGCTGCTACTCGTAGAGAGGCTGATAAAAATCGGAAATACTCTCATCTACTTGCTCAGTTTATTTTTGTTGCGATCGCAATTGAATCAAGTGGTACTTGTGGCACGGCAGGCCTTAATTTTATTGAAGAGGTTGGTCGGCGAATACAGATCGTTTCGTGTGATGCGTGATGCCCGCGCGACCACCTTCCTTATCCAGCGTCTCAGTATCGTAATTCAACGAGGGAACGTATCTTCTATTCTTGGTACGTTGCCTCCTGGGTAGGCATTCGATGAAATTTTCCTCCTTTAAAGATGTTTTTCTAAAGATTTTGTTTAAATTTGATGGCTGTAACGTACATTCTATGTATTATAGTCCTTTTTTAATTCAATTTCGATTGTTTTAAAACAAAAATATTTAGATTTAATGTGTTAAAAAATATTTGTTGTTCAGCTTTATAATCTAAAGTTCGGCATGAATTAAGCTTAATAATTGTCATTGAATTAATCAATAATATAAAGACAACGCGTATGATTTTATAATGCTAAATCTAAGCTAGCTTTTCAAGTCAAACACCCACAGTTAGATAGCTTTTCAAGTCAAACACCCACAGTTAGATAGCTTTTCAAGTCAAACACCCACAGTTAGATAGCTTTCCAAGTCAAACGCCTACAGTTGATAGCTTTTCTAGTTAAACACCCACAGTTAGATAGCTTTGTGAGACTAAAAATTCGCTTTTTTGGTTAGATAATTAAGAATACCGGAGAAATTAAGAACAATGTTGAAATTTTAAAGTGACTCCGGTAATAGGTAAACTATCTCTCAAAAGGGAGGAGTGTGCGCACTACGGCCTCTGTAACAACAGTTGTAATAAAATCTTGCGGAATCTTTTATACTGTTCTTTATATCTTTGTGACCTAGTGGATAGCGTGCTTGACTTCAGCGCGAGAGGTATCTCGTTTTCGATTTGCACACATCGTGAGCGATGCATGGGGGATGTGTAGCGCTTCACATATTCTCGACTTACGGTATTAGTGAGGTGTGAGTGGTGAGTCCCACGTTCAACCGCTTTCATCTCCCATAATGTCTAGGGAGTACCAAGGACTTCTTCGTTTGATATGAGGCTGAGAGTTCCTCAGAGCTCCAAATGAGCTGTTTGGTGCATCAATTCTAAAGTATTTCAGGAAAATCATTATTTTGTATCAAGAGTTTTATATTGAAAATCGTGCTAAACCTCGACGACGGAGACCGGAAAGAAGAGTTAGTCACTCCCACACTAAAAGCGAACTTTGTAGGCTGTGCGAGTGCAATATATTCTTCGTATCTGTACTTGTCTTAATAAAAGCCACTGTACTGTATTGGCAACAGTTGATTGAGCTTCACGGAGAATATATGCTTATCGAAGTCGATTTTGGAATGTACTACCTACCTGCACAGCTTCCACTGCCCTTTTAATTCTATTTATTTTCCTTTCACTGTTGTTTATGTCATTTATTTTGTCACATTATGTACTTTGTTTTCCTACGTGTCTTTGTGAGTTAGCAAGAAATCGAAATTTTGAATTTCAAAGGGTTTTTTTTTTATTATTATTATTATTTGTGAAAACTTCCACGTTGCATTAGTGTTGATTTTGTTTTAGTTCATTAGACAAAGCTTTGATGAGTTCTATTTAGTTAGCTGAGTTTGATTCTATGTAATCTAGCAATGATTTTTAAAGGCTGCTGTAGGAAACTACTTTTTTTTTTTTATCTATCGATAACAGGCCCTTAACAGGAACATTTCCCATGGAAGAGGACCTGATTTTGATGAAACTTGGGAGTACTTAGAAAAACTTGCACATCGAAAATTATAACTGCAACGGTCAACCAATAGCAGTAGGGTGTCCCGAAAAGAGAGATGAACCATAAATCAAATCTAAACTGACGATAAACAGTTTTCTTTTACAGAGTAGTAAAAAAAAAATTCGAGATTTAATGTCTGTGAAGGGGTACTGGATAGAATGCGCTACCTGCGAGATAGTACCATATCAATGACCGCCATGTTGTGAACCACCTTCGAAATTTCTAAATAGAAATAGTGGGATACATCAATTTGTTGTTGGAATGTTCCGCGACATCCTCCTAGGTGATACTAAGCAGGTTTTAATGGCTTTAGAATCTATTGGATGAGAGAGTGACGTGACGTGACTACCTGTTTGCCAGAGAAACACGATTTTCTGTCAAAACCTACCGGTGAGTCTTAATGGTTCGTAAAAATCATCTCAGGATCATCATTTCCACTGGTATCCCTCTCTCTCTCTCTCTCTCTCTCTCTCTCTCTCTCACGTGTGTGTTTGGACAAGTACCGTTGATAAACGTGTGGGTTAGGGCACTAAACCAGCGACTGGAAGGTCTCTGGCTCGAATCCCGGCTGGGGCATGGATGTTTGTGAGGGTGGATTTTTACTACAATGACCTATACAAAATAAAATTTAGCAAATTATTATTTTTTTTAACAAGTTCCATATCGTTGCCATAGTAAATTAGGTTATTGTATATCAAAAAAAAAAAAATTCTGTGTGACTCATCCGAAATGTAACTTGTTTCTTCTAACCCTAAAGGTGCCGCCCAAATGTTACTCTTTAAATATCAAATCTTGGTTCTTGTATTTCTTGAACATCAAAACAGTTCGATGTTCAGAAGTGACGATTATAATACAATGTATTATTTAATTTTTTTTGTCATGTTGTTGCTTTTTTTCTTCTTACGTTATGTGTAAGGTATTGAAGCTGAAATTATTGGCCAAAAATGTAATATATTTTTCTATATATATAATTGTATAAAATGAAAAATTGTTGTTATATTTTTGTTTTTAATGTTTCAATTTATAAATGTACTTCATAAATGCAAATTGAGTTAAAACGTTTACTGACTCCTGACCATTCCCTGTTCCTACTACATGTATGCATATCCCAAGGGCAATATATATATTTTTTTCAGAACCATTCTCCGTGCCTCAGAACACATGTGGAAAGACTCCCGGTACGTTCTCGCGCAGGCGCAGAGCGCGAACTATAAGTAACACAGACAAGCGCTTCTTCGGCAGCTCCCAGCTTAATCCAGTGGTTAATGTATCGGGAAGCTGATCTGGAGATCCCGGGATCGAACCCTGGCGTGGTTACTTTTACATTGTTTTTAAAGAAAATTATTATTTTTTGTTTTTTATGTATATTCGCATTAGGAAATATAACGAAAGTAGTGATTTAATATACCAAATAAAGGCCACTATTCGCTCGGTGTGCAAGGGAGACACACTGCGTCCGAATCGAGTTGGGCGGCGTTAACCGCGAGGGGTGCAGCCCCCGGTTAGCAATGGGTATACGCAAAAGTGCTGTTAACTTAGCGGTGGGTATACGCAAAAGTGCTGCAGCCATATTGGAAACACTTCCGGTACGAATAGCCCACTATCGCTTATCTATAAGTAACAGCGAGAAGCGCTCAACCCGGAAGCTGCAGTTTGGTCTTGTGGTCAAGGCGTCGGGAAGCTGATCCAAAGGTCCCGTGTTCAAACCCTGACGTTGACATTTTTACTCATTTTTTATAAGAAAATTAAAGTTTTTTATGTAAATACACAAAAGGAAATTTAATAAAAGTTGTGAACAAAATTTTGAAAGAGGCCACTAAAAACTAGGATGTATATAAACCCACGGAGGGCAGGGTGCACACAATGTTGTAGCCATCTCGTCGGCCAGTCGTGTTTGGCTAAAAATAGGGTGGAAAGAGCGGCAAAATTTAACTTTGCCCCCATAGGAAAATTTCTAGATTCGGCACTGCAAACTACAGCTGATCCCTGTAGGCTAGGTAATTTCTATATAACCCTTCCTCCGAGCTTTTAACCAAAATTACCAAAGATAATTATCCTCCGTGTTCGAATTGAAGGGGGAGGCCAGGGAATTTTCCCACTTAATTTATTTTCCCCATCTCTTGCTTTTTACAACAATTTTCAGCCAGGGAACCGATGACACAGTGTTTTCGGCCAGAGTATCCGAATCTTCCTTTGTGTGCGGTAAAGATAGAAAGGTCTTTTCTGTATTGAATGAATGACACACGAGCACAAACAGAAAAATGTTTACCCTCGAATGGGTTTGCTCTCAAAAGATCTTTGAGTCCAATTCATGCCGACGGTATCAATTTTAATAACCTTCGATATTGATATTGCTATTTTAATTCCGCTTGAGGACAAAGCAGCAGTGGAAACTGAAGAGCCTTGTTTAGATTACTAACCTTTTACGATGGTAAGATTTACGGGTAAAATTAACTTGCGTTCAGATTACCGAACTTAACTTGGTTATCGCGCTTGTTTTACCATTCTAAAGAAACGGGAAGAGGTTTCCGTACAGTAAAAAATCTTGTTAAACGGGACAGAATTAAATTATTAAAAAAATGAATTGATTGTAGCATCACATTTTGTAGATTAGTTCTGCAATCAATTCTTTTATATTTTAAAAGTGATGCGCACCACTAGGATACTATATATTTCGATAAAGAAGGAAATAAAGTCACGAAGTGTGCTGCGCTTAACGGCAATCTTGCGTTTAGGTAACTGACGTAAAAAGATAACCGTCGTAAGTTGACGCTAGTTAAATTTGAAAGTCGCATTAACGGTAACTACCGTTTACATTACTAAAATAATCTTGGTCAATGTTAACCATGGTAAGATGTTAGTAATGTAAACAATGGTTAAGGCGCGCAATATACTTGAGGATTAAGATCGTAAACACGGTGGAAGTCGTCGTCACTTATGACGTCATACTATCGGGCTCTGACGCTACCCACTGTAAATACGACGAAGAAACCAAGATTTCGCAAGCCAGCTTCCTTGGCCGAATGGTCCCGGGTTCAAACCTCTCTCGTGTCAATTTTTTTTTTTTTTCAAAATATATTTTTATATACTCATTTATTATTAATTATTGCATATTTCGTACATTATCTTAAATTAGTGACCATAGGAAAGTTAGGTGGGGTCGTGTATCTGTACATTTTCCCCTCTCAAATTCCTAGCGCGAGACGCTCTTCCACTTCCGTCGTATTTACTATTATAATCGCCAGGTGCGCAATATTGTTCGTTAGCAGTGCCACCTCGTTTTGTGTCACCAGTTGAGCACGAAACCAAGTTTCAACTACTTTAAGAAGCAGTTCCGTCAAGTTCTTAAAAAGACAATATCAATTCTAGATTTGAATATATTGAGGATGTATTTAGCCTCTGTTTTGAACGCTAACATTTGGCCAAAAAATGAAACAGAATTAATGTTGTCTGGGGACAAAGAAATTACTTCTTTGTGTATGAGAGTAAAGATAGAAGGTGAATGTTTTGTGCAATAGTGAAAAATTCAGATTGTACAAAAAGAAACGCAGTGATAGTTGAGAAATGGGCAGGTTGCTGCGTGAAATTAACAGTTATTCCTGTTTCAACATCTGAGTGCGAAAGAGGTTTTAGTATAATGATTTTGACACTCACAGAACAACGAAATAGAATGTAACTAGAAGCACTCCAAGTGAACTCATTTTCCTTAACGTGAACTCCACTGAAAAAAAATTCTTAAATGTGGTTGAAAGAAGGACACCATTCTGCCACGGATATAGTCGGCTAGGCGACCTACTTCTCGCCCGGAGTGTAAACTGTTCATAAGTGTATGTGTGTAGACCAAATTCTGATATCAGGTAAGAAATATATTTGTGCTCACATTTTCTTTTTGTAAATTTTTTTATATTTCTCACATTTTCAGCAAGAACTCTGTCCACTTTGTAAATACACTACTAGCATAACGATGTGAAAAATTGGAAATATGTGTGGATTTGTTTATTATCCGAATTGAGTTTTACGGCCTTTTGGCATCTATGGCTAAGGCCAGCTGAATGGTTATGTCCAGTGTCGTAAATAACGGCCCCGCAATGCAAGGGGGTCCCAAAATCGTAAAGTGAATGGAGTTCAATAAGTTGTTTTGGACAAAAAATGAAGTAGTTAGTAGCCAGTACCATCTGGAGGAACACAATAAATATTAATATGCTGACATTATAAATTAGATTTAATGCATTAGTTTTTCGTTTTTTGGTTAATTTTTTAGGTATAACTAGTACTTACGCAAAAGTGCGCATGGCAAGACTGTTTGAAAACAATTTATCGTTAAACACTTTAGCACACATGCACGTTAGCGGGAATAATAGCGAAACGACAATATTTGAGCGGTGCGTGCAAAAGGAAAATAAAAGCAAAAAGAAGAAGAATCAGAAAAGAAGTTGCTGAAAATTGATTCCATTTTCAGGAAAGCCAATGCCAATCCTTCTTTGGAAAATCAAGGTGACGAGGAAAGTATGATAATTTTCGGTAATTCCACATCGAAAGAAAATACACAGACTCAAACAGGTAAGAAAGTGAGACATGAAACATCTGAAAATGATGACAGTCGGTCTCGAAATAACTGCAAATGCTGATGAGTAGTGGTGTCTCTCTTCCGGAACCTGTTGTGCCAGTCTTTCCTGAACTAGCTGCAAGTGCTGTGGTTAGTAATGATATGCCTCTGATTCAAAATGACGAAGAGAAACATAAGAATAAGAGACTGTTTAATACTGACAGAGGGCTTTACCCTGATGTTCTTGACAACGACACAAAACTTGACACTCTTTCTCGTGGACCTTGCAAGCCTATGGGGCCATCCACCAAGGACAGTAAAGAAATCGTTTAAAAGTATTTAATGCTTCTTGTGTATCTGACATTCTAGTTTCCGTGTGTGCTCTGTTTCTTTCTCTCATACATAAAATGACGTTTATCTTTCTGATGTTTGATTTCTTAGAATTATATGCAGTATGAAACTATATAGAGTTCAGTTCTGTATTCAGAAGCTGGTTATAACCAGAAGTAATACAAAAGTGTGCATGTGTGAACTTTTACAGTATCAGCCATTCCTTACATGGAAGCGATACCAAACTATTTCAAATCACTATTTGGGCAGGTCACTTAAAGTTCGACTTGCTTTTTTCAGGAATAGGAAACAGTTACTTCTGACACGAAAAATTGGATTTAGGAAGTGAATTGACAGTTCTTCCAGTTTTTGGAAGTACAAGGGCTTAAATTCCATTTTTCGAATTGACTGTAGTTTCCGACTGCTGAAGAAAACAAACCTAACAGTAACAAACCAGGCACAGACCAGCGAGGCGCAAAATAGTTTGGTATCTCTTCCAAGTAAGGAATGGCCGAATTTATCAAACACATATTGGTATTTTCTTAAATTAACTATAAATTTATATCATTCCTATTTGTATGACCAAAATAAACGTCTTCTATGTTAAGACTTTTTTTTAGCACTGTAAGTCGTGTTTTCCTCTTCATAGTGATGAATTTCACAAGCCATTGTAAATGGATCTATTTGATCACCAGTCGTCCGTAATTGTGTCTGTTGTCTGTACATCGGAAATAATACGCTCTAATGTGAAGAGTACAGTTGAAAATATAATAATAGGGAGTTGAAGTAATCAATTTGCTAGTAGGTATTTGCATCTATATGTATGTCTGCGACTTCTTGTAGCATCAGCAAGTCTTCCCTGAAAGTTGCAATAATCGGCCAGTGCTTCGTATTGTCTTTTCAATAGAAACATGGAGAAGGGGCCCCACTCCATGCTGCTGCGGGGGAAGGGGCGAACCCTTAGTTACGCCACTGGTTATGTCGGATGAATAATGAAAATGGGAGTAAAAGGGAGAACTGCGAGAAAACCCACGCACATGGTGTTTGTCTACTACAAATCCCACATGACCCGTGCTGGAATCGAACCAAATATCCCACGCACCAGAGCCACCGCGTGTGCTTTTTAAATTCGTTTTGGACTGCCACACCGCAAAAAAAAAAAAATCTTGTGTTAATTCAACTCTGCAATACATGACAAGTTAGCCTACTTATTTGTTTCTTAAGTTCAAATTAAGATATTACCATTTTCCTGGACATGGGCGGATTTACTGGGGGGTTATGGATGGCATTGCTTCCCAGTCATTTAAGGATTTAGGAGACACTGGGGGTGACAATTACTTTAGTAGTGAAAGCTATTCCGGGGGTTCTCATAGTCATTCTCAAATGACTGGGGTGCAATGCCATCCATGCCCCCCAGTAAATCCGCCAATGTTTTCCCCAATTCGAACACTGATCATCCTAGTCACAAATTAAATGTATTTGAGTTGGTTTGTTTTTTAACAATAAAATACAATCTTGTATCCATTTCCAATAAAAAAAAATCTGGCAAGTCTGGTTATACTTTAATACCACGAAAAGAAACTAAAGCATTAAAGTTTCGGAAGTAGGCCTATACCAAGGTTAATAGGGCCTATACCACCTCCTTCTTCAGATTGTATACTACACAACTCACGACACAGACGTGTATTTGTTGTCAAATGACAATATTGCTAATAGATGGCAGCACTGTACTTTGTACAAAGATTATCCAAATGTCGAAAGAGTTCTCAAAGAAAACAAGCTTTCTATAGCAGGAAGTTTATAACTATTATTTTCTCTATCACGTAGGCTAGATGGGAAGTTGTACAAATTTATGTACTTTCGATTTTCTTTAACATACATTTCAGCTCGCTTTTCTATTACATAAGATCGAGTAAGTGACCTAAAATTTTACGTCGTTCAAAGCATAATAATAATAATAATAAATTTTTTGAAGAAGCTTAGCCTAGCGCCAATAAGCTTCTTGATAAGTAAAGTCGAAATATAATAATCAGTCCTTCAAACTATAGTGTATGAATGTACTAGAATTCAAAAGGAAACATAATTTGAATTTGTAACCCCGGGACTGTTTAGTGTTGAGGGGTTAACGTCACGAGCGTGCTCTCTTTCTCTGCGCGTGATCACGGCTCGGGCTCAAGAGTCAAGTCCTGCTGGCGTCAATTGAACGGAGTGTTTCGGAGCCCACTTTACCAAAACCTGTTAAGTCCCGTGGCATATTTGTGGCTTTTAGGTATCTATGGGACAGACCGGAGGAAAATGCGGAAAGGAATCGGCCAAGAGCCTAAAAGAAATGACAAATTCAATGTAGTTAGCGCTAAAATTTGTTCGGTTCATTTCCTTCCAGAAGACTACGAGAACTATTAAAATAGCCTTAATGAAACTGTTCTTTATATGTATATCGGGTGTTGCATAACTGTTAAAACTCTAGGGAGGTGATTCCTGACACTGAGACAAGAAAAAAATTCCTCTTGAACTTTCGGCGATCGGACATAGTTTCGGACCTACAAGGTGCCGAAAGTGTGGGAAAATGTATTTCGGAAAGGGGTCGCGGAACAAGCGCGAAACGGATTAAGAGCGAAACTTTCGCTTTAGTTCCTTTCGCGCTTGTTCCCATCGCTCTAATTCCGTTTCGCGCTTATTCCTGTCGCTCTAGTTCCGT
>JAGDQP010007367.1:0-67693 GCA_022664845.1 Lepisma saccharinum | reverse complement strand
TGTATCCAGCCTTATGCAAATGGTTCCACACGGTTTTTTGTGCAATGTTTAGCTCTTGGGCAATCGAAACAGTGCTTACATGACGGTCGGACGCGACAATGTCCATGATTTTATCGACATTTTCGACACTTGGCGTGGTATATCTTTGACGTCAAAATTACCGGAACGGAATCGACGAAACCAAAATTGCGCGTGATTGGCTGTTACAGTATCAGGACCATAAACACTATTCACATTTGCAGCCGCCTGGCTTGCGTTTTCGCCTTTATCGAAGAAAAACTGTAAAATATAGCGTATTTTCTCTTTGCTAGTGTCCATTTTGACGCGCGCTCACACAACACTGAGTCAACTCATCACAACTATCTGAACAGTGTTTGTAGTACGTAATCTCATCGTTTGAACGCCATCTCGTTGAACCCGATCGGACTTATACAACGCGAGATACAGATCACTGAAGCCATCTATTGGCAAAATAATGGATTACTTTTTACTACACCAGATTTTAAATGTTTCTTATTCAGTTTCTAAATGTTAAGCTTTTCAAATTTAATTTATAAGGTATTCCATATTTTTGTCAATGTAAACAACTTTGTTTTATGCCTATTCCTCACTTCACAGTTATTGGTATGGCATATGGTAAAGATTGAAACTTTCTGGTACTGTAAAATTTACGAGGACACCCCTGCTAATTAATTCTATACATTATCAAGGGCACTATAAAGTACTAACACATCTTATTTATTGTAGAATTATTGCTCTTTTAGGATGGATAAAACCCGTATTTTAAAGTTTTGTGTTCTGTTTCCTTCTCAGGACAATTTTAACGTTTCGTGATTCTTAAAAATACAAATCTACGAGTATTTATAAAAACAGTATTTTATTTTGATTTAAATAATTGTATTCGTTAACGGTAATTGTGTTCAATAAAGTTTTATACTTTTATATTTTGCTGGAAGATTAAATATCATGATTATATTATCATGATGATCATATTATCATGATTAAAGATTATATTATCATGATTATAATTATTACGTCTCCTTTTACTATTCTCAATACGCGTTCAATCCAAAAATCATGGTCGACCGGGTAGCCGTGCGGTCTAAGGCGTTAGGCCAATGACTCGAAGGTCCCAGGTTCGAATCCCGGCAGGGACATGGATGTTTGTGTATTTTAACTGGCTGTAAATGGGCGAATCGTGACGGGCCGAAGTCAAAAGTTACTAGACTGGCCCATGAAAAATCAAGTTTAGCAAGTTTTTTAAAAAAAATCATGCTTCTATGTACCTGGACTTACATTAACTCGTAAGTAAACCATAAAAGGAATTCCACTGAATGACAGAGATGCAAATTTTCTTCTATTTACTTCCATTAACTAATTCAATAGTACATAGTTTAGTTAGTATAATTCAAACCTGTCAGACCCAGCCGGTAAATATACGAATTACATTTAATTACCATTAGGTGTTCTTACAGTCTGCATTCATTTAGAATTAGAGAAAAATACATACAAGAATAGCAATTAGAAGAAATTATGCTAAAGTAGCGTTAATTTCAAGCCGCTTTACTAAAAAAATACAAATAATAACATTTGCTCGTATTCTTTCTCTCTCTCTCTCGCGCGCTCTCTCTCTCTCTCTCTCTCTCTCACACACACACACACCAAGTAGCATCAACACAATTACATTTTTCAAAATAAGTTACAAAAACTGTATAACATAGAAAGTATATGTAACATTTTCATATTTGAACTTCGTAAAGTGTACAGAACATTAATTAATGTTTGATGATGATGAAAAAGAATGTATTGCAACCCGCTTATAGCGAATTAGTAACTCTTCATCTTTAATAAGGTCTCCATAATTTAGCTTTATGATTACATACCATTACTAAATAATACATAGCTGAAAGTTCATTAATTTATATTGAAACATGCCTCTATCTTTGCCACTGAGCAATAAATAACAAACTTATGAACGTAGAAACAGGAACTTTGACACAAGCTAATTTTCGAGCTGCATTAATTCTGCAACGTGAAGCGACGCTAAAATTTCTGTTCCTCATACTTCAATTCACAAAGTTGGTTATTACAGAAGTTAACTTGAAACAATAACCAACTCAATTAACTTCCATGAAAAGTGCTGCCACCTGTGAGCTGTTCTTTACACTACAACTATTTGACCTACTAAACGTTTCTAAACTTACGAGTTAACTCAATGACATAGTTTGAATTAACTAGAGCTCTGTCAGCACAGCGACTTCACACCCTCGCACCTTGTTCCTTTACCTACAATTTCTATCAAAGCCTTTCCTTCTTTTTGCACCCTCCGGTTGCAATTAAACATTTACGCAACATTCTGAGGTTTCTCTAATTTATGGCTACTATACGCGCCATAAGTGTGCCATGCCAATGTGTTAGACAATACAACTCAATAGCATTCTTGTATTGACAATTTTCTACGAAGCACACTACAATTAAGAAATAACTAAATGATGCAACATAATCAATAAATTAAGTTATGTAACGCCACGTGCACTGTGTGTGCGTCTGTATGCGCATGTCCAAGCGTCAGTCTTCTGAACTCTATTTTCCACGATTATTCATGATTTGTATTGGTCTACTGCCGAAATATATTTACAAGTGAATGTCGCTTAAGCAAATATTTCCGTCATTCTATAGATTTTTGTACCCTGATTAAAACTTTCGTTTCTGTATTTACCCCCGTCTTTCGGTACTTTATGGAAGCGCGTAAAGTATGTAACTTGCAATTGCTGATAACTTTGAAAGGGTCGTTTTAGAATAATAGTTCCAATGCCATTTTGTGAACAGCGCTAGGTGCTCCCAATGTATGAAGGTAAATGAAGAATCTTTTTCCATGCAGCTCAAGAGATTGTTTACTTGACAGCCTCTCGAATGAGAGAAACTATACTTCCAGAGATGAAAATATTCCCGATGAGGTTTCTTGGGAAAAAGTACTGAGTCAAATTTCTAGAATATTCTTTTTTCTAAATTTGTTTTAACGCAATACTCGAGTATGCCCTGTGGCGATGAGCGAATGTAGATATTCTGGACTAGTTTTGTCTCATTCGAGTGGCTATAAAAACGAACTGTTTGGTGCTGTTTGAAAAGGGTTGTTTGATTGACTTTATACACGTACCTTAAACTCCCTTCTAGAGCTATTCAGAAAATGACGTTGGAACTATTGCCTTGGAGCAACCCTTTCAATAATTATCTCTTATCAGTAATTAAAAATAAGACATTTTGTGGGCCTCCATGCGGGTAACTTGAAAACTATAAGACAAAAACTAAAACGAAAGTTAAATTTGAAATCAGCGCACAAGAATATATACAATGTTATTAACATTTCTGCAGGATTCTGACTCACACTTTACGACCCTGCATAGTAAGAATATAGCTACTTTTCACAGCATCACAAATTTAAAATTTATCATTAGACTAATGTGTGTGTGAGTGTATGTTAATGTAGTTATACAGTTAGATACAACACTAACATGTTTCCGAAAGGAACGAAGTTTCTTGAAGTCAGTCAATCGAAGAGTTGCAATGTAGATGTCGTTATGTTAACACAAAAATTGCGTAAGTCTTTTGGCAATCGATGGCAAAACTGTCGTAGCAAACAGAAGGATGTTGATAACAAAGTAGAGTCAAGAATTTCCCTAATCGCTCCAAGAAATCCGCTCTGGATATAAAACCTAATCGGATAAAGGGTCGAATATTTAATAATTGAACACTCATGTTCGGTTTCCAAACCAGTCAAACAATTTTTCTGTGAAGTTTCAACTTCTTCTCAGACACAACATTTTTGTAAAGAGGGAATAGCAAATCTTAATCTCAATTTAACTCAACTTAATCTCAATTTAACTAAATCAATAAATAAGTATCCAGTTAAGTGAATGGTTCAAAGCTTACTGACGATAAAAGATCACGTGTATATTTCATTGCGTACATATTTGTTGGAAGGCAGACCCAAATCAAAAGTATCTGGAAATAAGATTGAAGAATTATTGGTTGATATCGCTCTTTGCCGATCACAATACTAATAAAAATAAAAAGTCGAAGTATTTACAATAGCAGGTTGAGTTTTATTTCCATTCACTTTGTAACATTAACATTGATAATGCTGGGCATAGAACAGTACAATGAATAAATTAGACATTCTTCGCTACACACGATATGTCGTTGGGAAAAAGCAGGGTAAGTTTTGTCAACATAATTATAATCATTCTGTGTCAAGACTTTTAAAATTTTAGATTTTTTTTTAAAGACAAACTTTGCGGCGTCCAACTTTCGTCAGTTCTCATTTTATGCCTAAAACTAAAACATATCTACTTAAACCTTCCAATTTGTTAAATCGTGTGGGTTGCTAGCGTAGAAGGTACTTGGACAAGATAAATTCGTCACGCTGCCCGCTTGGTTATCATATTTAGCATCAAAACAATTATTTAATAATCAAGGGAAAAACGGTAATAATAAATATACCATTGCCAAGGATACGAAGTATTGGGATCTATCAAACAAAGCATTTCCACAAAATTTTCAATCTTGTCCGTATCCCATTTTTACGTATATACAGACTGTTTCGGAAGGAGAGGTCACTTGGCGAGATGATTCTTCATATAAAAACTCCTCAGAAGAAAGTCATACGCATAGTATCGGAATTGAATTTTGAATTTTATTTATGACCTTTAGGTATCTAAGGCTCAGGCCGGGATAGGGGAGGGGAAAGGATGCGGGAAGGTATCGGCCAGGTCCTAAGTTTAAGGTACCTTCCCGGTATTTTGCCTGATGTAACTGAGGAAAGCACTAAAAAGAACTCAGTCAGGCTGACCAATCGCTGGGATTGAACCCACGACCTCCCGAATGCTAAGCCAACGTTCATTCACTGAACCACAGCCGGTCGGTACATAGTTTCGGTACATAGAGGTGTCAAAACTTAGCACGGCGTTATCACAAATGGCGTACTGTATCAAATAATAATGAAGTAAGAAATCTCGGCTTAGCAATTTACAGTTAGTGTTACACCGTAGAATTATACTTTATTAAAGAATGCAGATTCGAGATATTTCTATACTTGTCTATTGCATGTGAATTACTTGGCAATGGAATTGTGATATGGGCAATCCCCTCTAAAACTTTGGTAAAATTTATTTTTATATGGGCCAGTCTAGTAACTTTAGACTTCGGCCTGTCACGATTCGCCCTTTAGCAATTAAATGCACACCCATGTCCCTGCCGGGACTCGAACCTGGGACCTTCGAGTCGTTGGGCTACCACCGTAGACCGCACGGATACCTGGCTAGCGGCAATCCCCTCTATTCTGCACTTCGTCAATCACAAAGTTTACTCAAATCCAATCCTTCTGTTAAACTTCATCGTGATTTGCAACGCTTATGTCATTATTTCTCCAGATATTGCGCCATTTATGATGTGCTAAATTTTGGTGCCTCCAATTTCGAAACCACGCGTGATTTAAATTTTTTTCAAAGGAATTTTTATCTTGATTTCATATGAGTAATCACTCCTGGAGTTATGCTCTTCCCTCCTGTACAATGGGGACGTAATTGTAAGTCATAAAAACCTATTTGCTGCTACTGCAGTGTGACTTGCAACTAAGCAAGCCGAGACTGATCCAGTACAGTCCTTGCTAAGTTAGTGTCTAGATCGGTGCAGACAGACATCCGAGACCGTATCAAAAAGTTTATTTTACCTTAACCAATATACTCCTTTTATCCTTCAGCAAGGTGTGGCTGGACTACCGCCATTTCGGTGGTTTCCTATTCTTCTCAAATAGAGTATATCTAATAATATTTTTATTATTCATGACACATTTTGAAATAGGAATACAAAGCTAAAACATCTTGAAACAACTACGTACGACACTTTCATTCTGGAAGAACATCATTACTACTGAAGATGGAGTCCAAGAATTCTTTTGTATTGTATTAATCTGTTCCCTCCCAAGAACTGGGAGGCAAAGAACCATCCCTGGAAACCGAAACCTCGGTTCGCCAGTGCCTCTCAAACATTGTGGGTACAAAATGCCAGGTTTGTACCCATAAGTCCATTGAATGTACCGCCGAGAATTATAGTTGCACAACGTATCCATGACATGTACCCACGAATTAATGAGTACAGCAGAAGTTGTAAAATAATGCTTTGTTCTGCAATGATTTTCCTTTCTGTTACGTATATACACATGTAAAGCAAAGCAAAGCTTTGCCATGGAAACTATCAATTTTCTGAACAGCCGCGCGAGTTACATCTGCGCACGTACAGTGTCAATACAACTTAGAAACCATTGTTTGCAAACTTCGACCCTGGCTAAGTGGTCAAGACGTCGGCTTGTTGAGTGAAAGAATCCGGGTTCGAATTTCGGTGGGAGTAAAGTTATTTCTTTTTCGTTGTTTCATCTCAAAATACATTTCTATCTGTTCATATTTGTTAGTAATAATTTGCTTTCTTTCACTTTTCGTAGATCATAGGTTAGTAGAGGTTAGGTGCGGTCATGTATCTTTGCACTTTTGTGTCTTTCTTTCGACCGTGTGGATTACTGGCGCGACCAGCACGCACGATTCCAAATTACAACCAATTTAAGCCACGGTCCAATAATACACTAGACTAAATGACTAGTGGCTAAGAATTGGCTGACTAAATGACATCACACGCGTAAATGGAACTTCGTTTTTTCACGTTCGAGTGGAGAGAGAGTGAAACTTCGAGTCAGAGATGCATTCAGATGAAATTTCAATTCTCTAAGAAAGAGAGAATTTACGTAGAAATGAAGGTTAATGCCGTTGAAACGCGGCCTAAAAATGTCCAATCCGTAACGCAAAACTGGTACGTTTTTAAAGTATCTAAAAGTAAGAATAAGGTCGAGTATTGTTTTTCAGCGGAGAGGAGGGGGATGCACAACGGAATACTCAACATTTTATACTCCATTTCTTTGGCTTGATAAGGATAACGTTTTAAGGTACAAACGCACCCTAGTTTTTTTTTATTCAGGATTTATACTTCATCATATTAACCAAAAGTCACTTATGTACAAAACTAGGATACTACACTCAAGCATAAACAAACAATAGCACGCAAATGAATTTTGTGTGGTACGCAGAAGGACGTTCGAAGTTTATTTTGGGCACTTTGCCAGTGCATATATTTGAACCTTTGTACATTCCTCTAATTTCATTTCTTGGTCACCAAAATTGCACCAAACCAATCCATATTGACATTGTTAAGGTTATTGATGTAAAGAAAAAAAACCGGAACAATTGAACGGCGGAAAAAACATTTTTTTTTCGTGCCACTTTGCAAAATAGCGGTTATTTTACAATTATGTACTACCCCCTGACATTCATTATTTCAGGTTTAATAAAATAGCTGAAACGAGAAGTGCATCATCATATTCAGTCGTTTTCTGCTGGATGAAGGCCTCCCCCTTTTCGTTCCACATATCTTGGTCCGCTGCTACCCTCATCCATGTAGCTCCTGAGAAACTCTACCCATCTTGCACTTTGACGTCGTCTCGGCCGTTTCTTTTCTCTGGGAATCCAATGTTGTTTATTCGTCGTCCATCTTTCATCTGTTCGTCAAGAAATGCATAAGATGTGCTAAATATTGAATTTTCGTGATGAAAAAGCAATAAAACCCGTCTTTTTTGCCTGGTGGAAAACATTCCGTGTTTTTTTTTTAATTTCTATTTTTTTTCGGCCTGTGCATCACTAGTTAATGTCTAAATTTCCAGTACCAACTCTTGCATTTACATAAGTGTATCCGATTTTTACTCAAGCGCTATGCTACAATAAAAGATTCGCAACACTTCCATTAGTATGTTGCTAATGTCATTACTTATTCATTCTCCCATACAACGGAAAATACAATCAAGAAGATTAATAGATGTATTAAATCCCTCACTCTTGCTCCTGGTGCTAGGTGCTCGTGAGCAACTCGAACACGATTCTAAACTTTATAAACTTTATTTTTTATATGGGCCAGTTTTAGTAACTTTGGACTTCGGCCCGTCACGATTTGCCTTTAGCTGTTAAGTGTTAAAATCCACACCCATGCCCCTGCCGGGACTCGAACCCGGGACCGTTGAGTCGATAGCCTACCGCCGCAGACCGCTCGACCACCCGGCCGGCGAACACGATTGTAATAGTTAATTGGAGTGAATTTAAATTTATTTATGGCCTTTAGGTATCTATTACTCAGGGCGCTCATTGGGAGCGAGTTATTGTATTTATTGTACAGTATCTCGTGCTACAACCTTACTGTGTAAGAGAGAGAAGGAAGGCTTAGGTTTAATCAAGGTAGGCCTACTATGCGGTAATTTCGTCGGGTATGACTTACATATACCACTGACAAGTAACACTATTTCAAGTGGACACTCAGATCTAGAAGAGATATTAAAAATCAGCATAAATAAACTGAGTCTCTGTGTAAATAATACAATAGTCAGATTCTTGTCTGTGGAGAATGATATAAAAGTGTTGAAATACCATTATATTTTTAAATTGCTGAAAGACATGGAAAGCAAATACACAGTAATGGGTACTGGGTGGAAGGGGCTTCCTTATGGAGGGTATATTCTTAATGGCCGCTATCTTGAAGTCCGCCATATTGAATCTAGATTGAGTTTCTTGAATGGGAAGGGGTTTGGGTAATATGTCATTCTGGGCTACAATTTTACAAGAAATACATTTCTGAAGTCAGTTTTGTCGTAAATGTAATATTGTGATAGATAAGAGTATGGGGTAATGATACAATAGCTGACGCTAACGCAATGGCTGACGCAATGATGACGCTAACATGGGGTAATGATACAATAGCCTAGAAACACACATTTCTTCTCGAATTAACGACGGAAGTGAAACCTAAATGCATACAAATTTTTCCTGAATATAGTGCCCTATTGATATCGATTTATACGCATTTAAGTTTCATTTCCGTCGTTAATTCAAGTCAAAATAGTTCTTTCCATCGTACTGAACCCTGGGTAAAGTAGCTCCTTCCACCCAGTACCCATTACTATGCATTTGCTTTCCATTTGTTTCAGCAATTTAAAAATATAATGGTGTTTCAACACTCTTATGTTACTCTCCACAGACAAGAATCTGACTATTGTATCACAATATCTCCCAAACCAATTGCATGCGCACATATTTTGATATCCTAATCATGACGCAGGGGAAAAATCAATCATAACTTTGTTCTGCTCCATCAGTATGTTTGCTTGTTAGTATTGTTCCATTCTACGGATTCTGCCGAATTTTACGCTTGTACCAGTGTGGGTCTCTGCTGACTATGAGTATAGCGACGTTCAGTTATCAGCTTCCTTTGGCCGTCTGTCACCGTAGTGCGCGGCATTGAGTGTAAAATAGCGCCAGATATTCATAAATTGTGTACTATTTTGCTATTTTGCCTTGAATTAACGACGGAAATGAAACTCAAATGCGTATAAATCGATATCAATAGGGCACTATATTCAGGAAAAATTTGTATGCATTTAGGTTTCACTTCCGTCGTTAATTCGAGAAGAAATGTGTGTTTCTAGGCTATTGTATCATTACCCCATGTTAGCGTCACATACTCTTATCTATCACAATATTACATTTACGACAAAACTGACTTCAGAAACGTATTTCTCGTAAAATTGTAGCCCAGAATGACATATTACCCAAACTCCTTCCCATTTGAGAAAATCAATCTAGATTCAATATGGCGGACTTCAAGATGGCGGTCATGATATACCCTCCACAAGGTAGCGCCTTCCACCCAGTGCCTATGACTGTATTTGCTTTCCATGTCTTTCAGCAATTTAAAATATAATGGTATTTCAACACTTTTATATCACTCTCCTCAGACAAGAATCTGACTATTCTATTATTTACACAAAGACTCAGTTTTTATGCTAATTTTAAATATGTATATCTCTTCTAGATCTGAGTGTTTACTCGAAATCATGTTACTTGTGAGAAATACAAGTCAAAATTACCAGTATAGGCAGAGTAAAGTATATTCATATCCACAGTATCTCATAGGCCAGAAATTTGCATATACGAGTACACAAATAACTTTAAAAGAGATATTCGCAATTTTAAAAGTTCACTTCTTTATCAGAACGTGAAAGTTTGTTCTACGAAATCTCACTTTGTATAGATGGTTCCATAATATTTTCCTTGTAAGCAATGCACTTGCATATGAGTAAAATTAACAACTTGGAAATTAATGGATAGGGTTTCTGCAGGAATTTCAGTTTCGGGTGTGTAAAGTCAGAATTGGGATGTGTAAGTGGAGTTTTACACGTTTTTTTTATCGATTTTTCACAGCACAAAATTTAAAGTTGGGGGTGTTGACGAGATTTTGGCGGTGACACCCTCACAGGAAGATCTGGTGCAATCACTGATAACGTATATGCAGAGTATGAAGTAAAAACTACGCTTGGAAGTAGGTGGGATGCACCAAGTGATATATAATTATTTCCTAAATGATCCGCAGCCCATCAAACAAAACTTGAAATGACGCCACTGGTTAGAAATGCTACAGTTGCTCTACAAGTTCAACTATGAGCAAGTTCTCGATATCTGGATAATTTATTTATGCAAATTAACCTGTAGTTTGCAAAGCATGTGCATGTGCATGTGTAAATATATTTCTCTGATTACTAATTTGAACGCGTTTGGATTTTCATCGGAAAAGTAGTTTTATTAAGTTTAGGTTTGTAATGAGCTGCTTAAAATTTCATTTAACTCTGTATTATTTGACATTAACCAATTATATATTTGGTGCCCAATAGATGACAACGAAAACATTTGAACTTTTCGAGGTGAAATAATTTTTTTGAGTTATGATTATTTTTGAAGAATTTTACATTGTTTTCGCACAGTTTTATTATTTACAACTAATTTTATTTGTATATATTGTTTCGAAAGTATATTAAATGTTCAAAACGTAGTAAAATAAACTATTTCAGTCCTACGGTTGAAGGGAACCCTATTTACGAAGTTTAGTTTCGAAGTTCAGTTACTTGCGGGGAACGTTTTGCTTTTAGTTACGTTACTGATTGTACAGTGCATCAATTTAATTTAAATTTATTTTAAGGCGTTACAATAGTAGTGTCTTAGTTAGTATCACAAAATACCACCTTAATAGCCAATTTATACATATGTACTTTTATCGGACAAAACCTACTAATTTTCCTAAGTAATAGAAACCTACGTTTCCCTCAATATTCTAGTGGGTTATTGCTAAATTAATGTACCTAAATGTTGTCTCAAGCATCTTGAAGCTGAAAAATGAGAACAAAGCCATATTTAACATAATCATGATATTCTTCCTGTTGTATAGCTTAATATTTATTGCACTTAGTACTTAACTTAAAATTTATTTCATTTTCTAGCAAAAAAAAAAAAACATAGCATAGATAACGTCATTTGTCTCCTACGTGGACTCTCTCTTGCTTTTTCTGATGTATTGTTTTCTGCATAATACTTAGGTCTACGAACTTTTTTTTTACTAAAAATTATTTATTTTTAAAATCTTCAGTTCATTGCGAAAACAGTCTGGAAAGTACAAACAAAAGTAATTAGCTCGTAAATTGATTTAAAACTTGTTGTCTCCCAAGAACTGTGTCCACTCCGTGGACAGACAAGGAGAAGAAACTTCTAATAAATTCCACCAGAGTGTGATACTGATGTTTAAACTCGGTAAGATAAAGGACGAGGATGCCATGTTTATGATGTCTAAACAAGTGTTAATTTTGTGTGCCTATTTTACATTTTGAAGGTTTAAAGAATTCAGAATCCATTTGAAGGCGTGAACAATCAGTTCACTTTATGAACAGTTTTAAAAATGTTAGACATTATCTTTCCGAAAGTCAATATTTGAAAGATGCATTTTCTTTAATAAGGGGTCGTTAAAGAAATTAGGACTGCCTATCCTCTTTAGTAAAAATGTCAAAATAAAAAGGAAACCATTTTGTCAAATACGTGGATGTCCCCTACGTGGACAACGTCATTCCATTGCTGTCCACATAGGAGACAGTTTACATAGTCTGAGCAAATTACTATGAAAGCACTGTACTATTCTGTGAAGTCCAGTAAGCTTATGATATATTAAAGATTCTAGATATTCACTACAGTGGTTCAATTAACAGTAAACCATTTTTTTGTCAGCTACATGGACAACAATATGCACCTTTAAACATTTTTGTATATACCTCGTAAATTATACAGGCATGCATGTCACATTAGAAAACCCATATATACACTCTCCAGACCATTCCACAGAAAAGCAAGACCACTACGTGAGCATGACTAGCTTTTTAAAATGAAAAATAATATTTTTGTTCTCGACAAGTAGTGGCAATGCAATAAAAACTTCTAAAACAATATTCAAAAAATTTCAAATACATTTCTAGTTAAGTTTATTTTTCTCAATATTACCCTCCCGTTTAGGTAACATTAATTTGACAATGGCTCTAGTACACAATACTCGTTACAAGTTTTGTACAAATTTGCAAACACAGGTAAGTATATCTTTGTTATAATGTTTACCGCCGTAGTTCGTTATTACCACTCGCCGAATGCCGGGATAATAGGGCTACCTATAATAGCGGTCTCTTGCCATTTCTGCACGAAAGTTGTTCACATCCACATTGACCTACATCACTTGCTAGATATGAGACAGACTGAAGTGACAGATACTAGTAGAGTCATAAATACAGTATAAATTTGTTAATTAAGAGAAAAATAAAATTTAGATTAACCTGTGAGCAGTATGAGTTAGTTTTTGTTGAGTTAATTTTCACTTCGGCTGACCGGATACTATATAAATTTCTGCGAGCAGAGACATTTCTACGTATGAAATATCTAAATGTTTCCGCCACGAAAGGAGAAACTGTATCATGTACTTTATTGTAAACTTGAAGGGAAATAATCACTTCCTTGATTCAAACAAATCACATTGAAACATAGAAAACAGGCTCAAAAGACACGAATGAAAATTGGTTTGAGCAGGAAAAGATGGAAAGGTTTCCGATGCACTGAGTTCTGGCAACCTGGAAGTACATACAAGTGCATTCAAACATCAAATATTCAAGCACACATTGCGCTGAAACTCCAAGGTAACGTGCGAGACTGAAGATAAGAATGAAACACACACTTAGTCACAGAGATAAAAAGAAAGAAAGGAAAGACGAGAGAGAGAGAAAGAAAGAGAGGTGAAGCAATACGTTAAAGTACACTGAACCGTACACACGTAAATATAAAACTAGGTAGCGCAGCTAACATTATCGAACAGATAATCTAGGCGCAGAACTGAGCGAAAAGAGATGCAGGACGCTACTAAAAAAGAACGTGAATAGAATCCGCTGTTACATTAAGGAGTTTTTGTTCCTCTATCCCACTGTTTTCGTTGCAATATAGATTGTGGTTTATGACTCCCAAGCATTAAAAAACTACTTTGTGGAAGAAAGGCTAGCTAAAGCATCCAGTTTTTATTTCTGGTTGCTTCAATTTAACCCAGACGTACAGCGCATACACGTACCACGTTCGCTATACATAAAATTACATGCAATGAATATTATTGTTATCATTTCAGTAGAGTTATAGCTGTACATTATTGTATATTTAATATTATTGCAGCCATCTGAGACCAGGTAGAACAGAGAAATGTAAAACGTGTTCAGCCAAATCCATGAGTCTCCGTTGGTTTGTTCTGTAGAAGTCAGCAAATTACATGGGAATCCTTTTAACGTTCACAAGTTCAGCTAGTCTTTGTTATTAAGAAAGTGGTAGATTCATCTCTTTAGCATAATATAGAAGCAGCTTCCCAGTCTTGCAGATTGTATCAACACATTGCAAAAATGTCTATGTTAATTTAACTCTGTGCTACCCTACTTGTTAAATTTTAACATAATACCGGTGCCAAAGAAAATCTACGTAATTGTGGAGTTTATGGTTAAAACTTTGGTATGCAAGTCAACCAAGTACTTTGGCCATTGTCAGTGTTGTGTTATTATATTGACACAGCATTATTTATCTTGTGCGACAAATATATTCTGTTCAAACACAAAATATATTTTTTTTTCATGAACATAAACAAATAATGTAAAATAAGAAGTTTAGAAACATGAGATAAATGCGTAAGTTGCTAAATTGGACGCAATAAGTTCTCTTAAAAAGATTTCGCTGCCGATTTGTATCATGCGACTTGGCAACTATGATTCATGAGAGTGCAAGAAAGAAGAAAGGAATTCACACACTCAACTGTGTTGGTACAATGCAGATAACATTTCAAGGATCAATAAAATGCCTTGATGTTATTGACGATGAGAGGAAGTCGTTTTACATTCAGGTAACCATAATTTTTTCCATTGCTTCCAGGGAGAATGAGGACGGTTCCACTTCTTTCTTTTTGAAACAGTAAATTTGTTTACCTTTTCTTTTTCCACACCATACATAAAATATTGCTCTATTTTTAATACATTTTGTCCATACTCTTTGAATTTGGAGTTTGAAATGGCAAGGGCTTAAGTCAAACAGAAAATTCCTGATATGATTTTAGAAAACAGAAATGACAAAAAAGAGTACATTTCAAGGATTTAGGGAGAAAGTAGAGAATACAAAATTAGCACCCCTGTTAGCTCTAGACAGAAGTCGTTTTTGAATGTTTCTTTCTAAATGAAACAATGAAATTTTTCGAAGGATATTTATTCTTCAAACCGGGGATAAAATAGCCTGGGATAAATGCATTAATCCGGGGAAACTTTCCAGAAACCGGATTAAATGGTCACCCCTATTCTACATAAAGATAATAGAGAAGTTAAGTTTGAATTTGAATTACTTTTAAGACGGGTTTAACTTACGCTAGGGTTGTTTTTTTTTAACAAAATACGAAAGACTTTCCGATATTGAGAAGGCATTTTCGGAAAATTGCTAAAGAGAATCTATAAGAGAAAGAGAGATTGTCAACAAGTAACAGCACTTATTCTTAACCCTCTTCTGAAGTTCTGTTTCTGTTCTTTCCCTTCGCTTGAACTGCAAGGAGTCAACAATAGTGGATTTGCAGAAACAATGAATTTTTAGAAGAACTGAAAGGTAGAAGGTCTTTCATTTTCCAGATGGGAGTTCACCTGCAGCAAATCCTTTCTTTCAAGATCCGACATAATTACTTGTTCAGCCACTCCTCGCATCTGAGACCATGACACCCACAATCCACTTATTGTATGCTTCAGAACTAGAACATTTACAGGAATTTTGAATTATTTAATCATACGTCATCATTATATTTACTTTCAAGTGCAGGGTGATTTATTATATTGAAAAAAAAGTTAGAACTGAGTTGAATTCATTATTTCTTTAGTAGGGTTACCATTCGTCCGTATTTTGTACGAACAGTCAAGAGCGTCGGCAGGGAGGGGCAAGGATGCACTTGCCGCACCCTGGATTTAAGATTTTATACCAAATACTATTATATTTTCATATATTTTACATATGTTTTTATGCTTTTCACTGTATGCATTCCATAACAAGCTATTAGGGGGAATTGCCCCGTTACCTTTTCGCAACCATAATTATTTCAATGTATATAATCACAAATACACCAATTTATACCCAGCAAACAAACTATGTGAAAACATCGAAACTGTAAAAACACGAATGCTATTATTGTACTATTATGTAAGTTTTATTTCTTCTGAACGTACTCTGTTTTATAAAGTCGAAGCAGTTTCTCTAGAAAGTCAATAAAAAATAAGTCTCTCTCTCTCTCTCTCTCTCTCTCTCTCTTTCACACACACACACACGCACATTTATATTGAAAGTTTAAAAAGCACAAGTAAACTAATCCTAAGATACACGTTTTAAAAATATTTTTTTTTTATTTTTAAAAGTACCGAACCAATCTAGAAAAATACCAAAATTTTGAAAAGCGACTCATCTAACATTAACATTAATGAAGTAAACTATTTCATTTTGAAGCTAATTCATTTAGCGAAGATATTAAACTTTTAAGATCTACTAACTTAAGCCAGCATAGCCCAGGACGTCAAATTTCTAATCAATAACAAATATTTTCAAATTATGGATTACTTCGTTAGATAGATATTCTTAAGAATTATCCAACCCATTTTCTAACGTGCCGTTGTTATTGTGATTTATTCATTATTTTCTACTACATTTTTTTTTTAAAAAATGAGCTTGATTACTAAGGACTCTCAAAGCGAATCTGAATTTGAATTTTTGAAAAGTATTGAGTAATTTTGGCTCAAGCCGAATTGATGTTGCTGGTAGAATGCAGAACAGAAAGCATTTACCTAGAAAATCTTCTCTTCGATAGAAATTCTTGCACATAAATCATCTATTAATGTTTGTTAAAATAAGCTATTTCTGTAACCTTCGACTATTAATGTTTGTTAAAATAAGCTATTTCTGTAACCTTCGACATTTTCAGTTGGTCGCAACGTATCTTACCCTCTCCCCCTTTTTTTGGTGTGTCTTCTTTTTCTTTTTTGTTCATGATTTGTCGGTGATATTTTTTTCTTCGGCTCTTTCAAAGAGATTTATTTGTTCAGATGACAATGAAGATTAGCCATTCATTTTTTCTCTTTCATTGTTGTGTTGGTGGGATTTTATTTCTATTGCTTTTTCATTTCATTACTTAATATTTTCTTGCATATTTTATAGCCTTATTCAAAGTTTCTTTCGTTTAAAATCTTCAAAACCAAACAAAAAGATCTGATTGTTGTTTTATTACGTTAAGAATCCAATTGTCTAAACCACACCCATCTGGTTTGACCCTTTGACCATCCGGGCCATCTGGTTTTACCCTTTTCTCTGATTGGCTGAGGCTAGACAGTAGCAGAAAACATGGATGTTGATGTAGGAAAAACTGCATAATAAGGCTGTCTACGAAAAATATATAGAAAGTAAAGTTGTAATGCAGCCTAATGCTTAAAAGTTTATTAACATAAGGTAGCAGAATCTTATGATGTAAAATATCATTTTTGGTATGCGGTATTTCAGACTCTTCTTGGTAGCAGCTGAAAATTGATTTCTGCATTTGGTGTTTTGCATAGTCCAATATGGATGCCCCCGGAAGTGTGCAACGGAAAATGTTTGTGTGGTTCAGCAGCGTGTGAGGTGTTCTTTTCTATTATATATGTGGTGTGCAGTGGGTTTTCCTTATTATTCCTAACTAAATATATTATTTGTGGTGCTAAGCCCCTTTCTTCTGTGTGTGAAAGTGATTTAGTTAAATTTTCAGCATGTCAGTGGTTCGTTGCTTTACTAGTGGAAGTATGTGTGAGGTGGTCATGTCCGCCTAATTTGGTAGGCGCCGGGGTCGGTTTTCGGTCAGCTAATGTATGCTTAATGTTTTAAAATCCCTCTTTCTCTCCCAGAAACCCAAGTCTGTTTCACCTACATTCAGATAGCTAAATTTCAGTACGTTAGATTTTGATTCGTATACGTTGAATATTTTACCTTGCACTATAGTTGATGCTACCTTACAGAATGCAAGTTAATTTTTCCATTCAGCATTTTCGTTTGCTCTCTTCGGAAACTGGTATGCTTTAAATTGCTCGAAATTTCTACAGCATGTCTGTTTTTGTGAGACGTAAGATTTAACAATTATGTAAGTTTTATTTCGGTAAACAGCAAAGTTCAAAGCTTCGTCGTTGCGTTAGCAGCCGTAAGCCATTTTTTTAAAATAGAAATTCATGTTGTGAATTAAAACCTAACCCAACCATAGTATAGCAAGATTGTATTATCAGAACGGAGGTTAGGTTGTGTAAAGTTTGAAAAATGGAAATTACATACGAAATGTTTCAGCAACGTTTTGAAAATATCAAACTAAATTGCTGCACAGTAGCTACATTGTAAATAAAAATCTTTTCCTAGAAAGAAATGTTACTCTTCAGAAATTGTGGAAATTTAGTTTTATCTAAAGTACAGAATGTCTACCACGTTTGGAAAGCAAAAAGTAAACTAATTTTTGGAAAAGAAGTATGTGAAATCTTATCTCTGTTCTTAGGCATAGCTTTTTTTTCTGTAAATATTAATTTACCCTTTGGCCATGTGAAATTAACAGCATCTTCAATGCTCATTTTGATGTTCAAGAGATTCTCTTCGGAAACTTTTTTTTTCAAGAAATTTCAGCAATGAGTCTTTTTGCCTTGCGTTTGTCATTTCTAAGTAAAAATAAATTACACTTTTACCAGATATTTAGTATGTCAAGGGTTTTATTATGATGTAGGTAGATTACCATCACTGTGGTATTGACGGAAAGGTTCCCAACCTTCCGCTCTTTCAGTCCGCGAAGTGTTAATTTATGTATATGTGAGAAGGTAATTACAGATGAAGTTAAAGTTTGATATTTGAACCAATGCTTCAGCAATCTTCAGGGAATGGTCAAATGAGTTGAGCTCATTCAAATTTCGTGTGAAATGTTAACTAGTGCGCGGCTGTGTTGAGCCTTGTACTATTTGAGGGGCCTAGTTGCGTTAGATCACTGGAATGGCGTTTTGTGTTCTACTTTCCTGCAGGATGCTCTCGCTTGCGTCTCCCCTACTTTTGAGAGTCTTTTTCCTCGTGTTCTGCTTTTGCCAATTTTCTGCGTTCTATCACTTCTTTTCGGGCTTCTTCCATGCATGCGTCGTGGTACTAGACTAGTGCGTATTTTGTCCTCGATGGTCCTTGGCTGAAGCAGGGTGCTGATGGGTAGGTACCCTCCCTGCCTTCAGGTCCGATAGCGGTTTCCTTTCGTTATGTGCCTTGTCCTGTGGCGTAATGTCGGCTTGTCTCCAGGGTAGGTTTGACCATGTTGAGTTTGGGTAATTCCCCTTTTTGCAACAGGGCGTCGCGGGCCCCTGGTTGGCTGATGAGTCTACCTTTTTAGTTTGTTGGAGCAGCCTATGGAACATTACAACATCCAACACAAGATTTGATAAAAGTGCTATTACTAACCGTTTTAAATTTGCCTGAATTATTGAAAGTACTCTGAACAACGAGCTTTAACGTGCTAGGTATTTGATGATCCTGACTATTCAAAGATGTTGGATATGTTAGTGTTCGGCGTTACTGAGAAGTCACTGTTAAAAAAAGTATGTGTTGTGTTTTGAGTTCTGATTCCATTAGGTTAATTTGAAAATTATGATGATTTCAGTTTTCTTTTATGTTTGAAATTATATTATATTATATCGTTCAGCAAACTATTAGCAAGTTCTCTCTTAGAAAGTAGGAAGGAAATAAGTTTCCTAGGAATTTCCGCCTTCCCATAAATGGCGAATTTGGTACACTGTAAAAATTGATTGTGTTAATTAAACACTTTTCGGTGTCCCGAGGAGACCACCACTATTTTGTTAACACCGTTTGTTGTGTGATTTTGGTGATTCAACACTAATATTGTGTGGAATGTGCATTGAAAGCACATTTATGGTGTTGAATCACCGAAATCAACAACATTTTGTTATGTTGATTTAACACAAACAAGTGATGATCGGTCTAGGACACCAAAAAGTGTTAACACAGCCATATCTGGCTGTGTACTTTCTTGCTTTGCCATTACAAACGATAGTGCTACTAGAAGGAAAAACCCTCACTCATCAAAAAATAATATTTAATTAAATTCTACGCCCATAAATTAATTTTATCCTATCTTAAGAAAATAGTAAACTGTAGTCTAATGAACATTCTGTAATCTATGTAATAAATAAATAAATAAATGAGTATAACTTGGTCCTCTTCATTATTCATCTGCAAATTCCTTCCACATCTGTGAGTGGCGCGCATACACACACACACACAAACGTATATACAATGTTCTCTTAATATTGCGCCCCTTGGGAAAATTCCTGGCGACGCGCTTGTGGACAGTCCGTATTTTAAAGCTCTATCCATGTCCGTTACGTACTATTCAAAAATTAACGAAATGTCCGTACTTTTCACTTTGTCAGTAGTTAACTTTTAATTATTTTAAACCCACGTATTTCCACAAATACATATCATACCATTTATAAAGACGTTGCCCACAAATGCAACTTGTTCCTACAGATTAAACTGTAGTATCGGCTAATATTTGTTATTGCCTAGCAATGTTTCTACAGTCTTTGTTAAAGCCTAACAATAGATCTATTTTTTAAATAGAAGTGTATTGAAACTTAATGAGTAGAAGAGTCTCCGACCTCGGCAATACAGAAGATACATTGTAAACATCACCTATGATTAGAAGGTAACAAAAATGTTCTTAGCGTTTTTGATAGTGACACGCCAGACTGTCACTTGCTGGTCCTTGTTGTTTTCCGACAGCGCATGGAGTACCCGTCAGCTCAACTTGCACGCCTTTCCTATGCAGGTGAAGTCTGACTGTATCATGAGAACTCTGGAAACACTCGCCAAGCTCACCACACGTTTATTTACTGTCTTGTCTATGGCCGCCACACATCACACAAAGGCAAATCTCTCGGCCTGAATTTCTGGAACCAGTGCCTGGCGGTGCGTTCATTCACACCATTATTCGCAAAGACGACTTGAATCGGCTGTGGACAAGCCCACCTTACAACCCTGAACGAGTTGCTTCCACACTTCCTTTTGGTTTCACTGCTACTCGAGCTGTAACTGCTATAAGTGGCAAAGCGTCTCTCTTTGTCACGATAAATGTTCCCTCTTCCACCGCGATCCTTTTTCCAGCACCTGAGCCATTTATTTCTGTATCAGTGATCACGTCTTCCCATGAGACATCAAGACGGCAAGAACTGTTTGATTACCTTGTATTAAGTGTGTATTTCATGTTGGTGTCCCAAGTAATTGTTCGTAATTTCATTCTATTCAAATAAACGGACTTTAAACTAATTTGTGCGTACTTAGTCTGCAAATATTATGGTAATCCTAGCTTTAGGCAACTTGGAATTAAGGTGTCCAAAACATATTAGTGATTTACCATTCAGATTTTTACTATATCATTAATTTGGAATGCCAGTATTCATTATATGCTTTTGTATTCCACAACATTTTTTCTACGTAGTAATGCTGATGCAAGTTAGTGTGGTAACGATACATTATTTATAACTACTTACAATCACTTATGCAGATACAGATTTCGTATTTTTTGTATACATCTTTATTTTATTTTTATTTTTTTTAAATGAGATTGTTACCTTCTAAACGCCTACCTCTTTCATACCACATACAATCTTTTCTCCTGCGAACTTTACATTTTTGGCTACCCTAATTCCAACGAGCACCGACAGCTAGATACTGCATCAACATCGATCTATTGGAACCACCAAATACCGAAGTAGGCCGTTGTCCAAAATATTTTGCGAACCAAATTTGTCCATTGAAAATACGGTATTGTTTTGTTTGTGTTAAGTGTAAATTTAGTATTTAAGTGTAAATTTAGTAGTTTATATGCAAGTTTGAATTGATATTTATTATTTTAGTCATCATCTAGTATCTTTGTTTTACTCTTCATCCTCATCATTCGAAAGCGGCAGGATCTTCAAGGCAAGTCTGGCATTGTCCAGACCTCCTTGATAACTTCTGAACACATCGCAGTTAAATCCTAAAGCTCCTAAATATAACATTTTCTTCTTTGAGAAAGGTTGTCGTCTGTCCGTATTGTGGGTTAGCGCCTAAATAAAGCAAATAGAAACTGACTTCAGATTTGAGTAAAGCAACTTTGAATTATAAGGTAGTTTTCAGTATGGTGACTTCACAATATTTTTGTTCGGGGCTTCTATACTTATATGGACTTCTGAATTTTGACATATCCTACGAGACTATTATTTACTTGTCTGATATTCATTGTTCTTTCCACTACATGCACTTTAGTGGGGCCACCCTAACTTTATATGGTAAATTTCTTTTTCAGCTTCTTTAGTTTTATTTTGCTTCATGTGTAGTAAAATTTCTGTATTATTTTTTGAAGTAGCATGCGAAGTGTGTTTTACAAACATTAGAATGCTATTCATGGTTTAAAAGTAAGTCATGATTGTGATTTCAGCAAGTCTTGAAGTCAATTTGAATTCGAATTTTGTTTTGGCAATTAGGCAATTTTGGTTCAGGCCGTATGGATGATTTGGTGGAATGAAAAAAGTGGGAAGAAACGGGAGTACCTCAACAAGTCACGAACTTCTGCCTTATTTCTTTCCTTCTTCTACATCCTTACCAGAGCTGAAACGGGTCAACTAGGTCCTTCGGGTCAAGTTTAGTTCCAGATCACCGGGTCTATGCGTGAGACCCGGTGATCCGGTTACACAGAAGGCAAAGCAAAGTTTTTAATTACTTACTTGCGTTTGAACAGTGTTTCTTTCAGGGATGACCGTCCCGGAGGTTCTACACCGAGATCACTAAAAAATACAACGCCGAAAATTCCCAGTTTATTATTGTTAACAGATCGGGTCACCCATGTTCGGGTCAGGCGATGTCAAATGGTCACACAAAAACGCCCAGTTTTATCCCTTGTCAGTACATAGGCTACAATTACACACAGGCGTTTCCCCTAATATTAATAAACGATTTTTGTTATAGCTGTAGTAAACAGAAAATAAAATCAACTCTGTACAATGGCTATCATTTAAGTTTTCTTAAAATGTTTCGAACATGGCACGCTAATTTCCGTGTAACAAACAGATTCAGTAATAATAATAATACGTTAATTATTATTACCTAATAATGCTAAAGAAAATTTCAAAATGCTTCTGAACGGATTTTTGGAAAAATTGCTAACATTTTTAAAATATCAGGTTAAACCCTGCTTTAGGTAACTTTAGCTCAGGTCGGATGGATGATGATGGGATGAAGAAAGTGGGAGGAAAGGGGAGATTCGCGAGAAAACCCACTCACACTGTGTTTGTCCACCAAAATGTCCACAAGATATGAGAAAGGATTGAACCGACGACCCCTATCACCAGCGGTGAGCGCTCTACTATTGAGCAACCGTGGTTCTGAAAAGTTAATTAAAGATTAAAATTGAAAATTAAAATCATTGTGGATGTTTCTGCTTTGAGTTGAGGAGACGTGGTTAACAGCAAGACAACTTATTGTTCTCAAAATAGTTGCTAAACATCTCATGTTAAAGGTCGGCTGCGATGGTTCAGAGGTTTAAATTGTCAGGAAAATCTACAGAACACTATAGGTTCAAAACCTGACTGGCATATATATGTTTGTGAGCTTGAATAACTTAACTGCTTATACAGTATGAACTAGCCTAAGACATTATTTACTAAAATACATAAACTTTGACGTTGACCTGTACAACAAATATTTTGCAATGCTCGGACATAAAAATAGTCCATCTACCATTTTTTCTTGTGTTTATTTAACACCATCATATATATTTAACATGGGAGTAGTGTTGATTTAACACCACCAACATGAACACCGCACTGAATTAAACACCACTCAATACCGACTATGTGATTTGTAACACCGAACTCTCTGTCTAGAATTTAAACAAAAAAGTAATATTAGTACTTGGTACATAAATCTAAATTAATATTCTCTTTAATTATCACTAGTAGTTTTTGCTAGGTATATAGAGATGCTGAACAGAAGCCTGTTCATAAAGCTTTAATTTACTATGTATAAACGGTACCCATAGTTAGCATAAGAGTTGATGCTCCAGTTAACAACTTTTAGTAATTCTCTTTGATATTTTTCACATATATTTAAAAAGAACTTTTAATGTCATTTAACTGACAATATAACTAGAATCGTAATGCAATTATCTTGATATTATATAATGTTTCTTTTTATAATTATTTGATTATGTAAATCAGCAGCCATTATAATTTAAAGTATGCTTTACCATAACCCGAACGGGCATGTACCCTGCCGTTAGATCGGTGCAAACAGTGGATTATTACTTTTGTGACAATAAAGCACGTATTTCTACGAACCACGTGATTTTTATTATTGAACAAGTTCTTTTCAACTTCGAGGGATTCTCCAAGCGACCGCTTCTCCAGCTGGGAGCAGAAATTGGAACGCGAAATTGGGGGCAATATTTCCCTTTTCACCTTCCTTTCTAGAAATCAACTGTGGAAGACCGTATCTCACTTCAAGTTACGGCATCTACTACACTCCTACATCCTTCACAACCTGTAGGCCGCGGGCGTCCGTTTCTCTTCGGAGGACCGGAACCAGTAGCTCACCATCTCCTGTTCACAGCCTGTAGACGCGGGCAAACATTTCTCTTCGGAGGACCGGAACCAGTAGCTCACCATCTCCTGTTCACAACCTGTGGGCCGCGGGCGGCCGTTTCTCTTCAGAGGACCGGAAGCAGTAGCTCATCATCTCCAGTTCACAACCTGTAGGCCGCGGACGACCGTTTTTCTTCGGATGACTGGAACCAGTAGCTTACCTTCTCCTTTTCGCAATCTGTAAGCCGCGGACGACCGTTTCTCTTCGCAGGACCGGAACCGGTGGCTCATATACTTTCGTCTGCACCTAGAGTGATAACCTCTCTAGGCGACCGTTTCGCCTTGTGAGGAACGGAATTTAGAGAGCGTGGTCTCTTCTCCATTCATTCCTTTCACTACACCTCGTCTCCCAGAGTCGTGCTTGCCAGCTGTGTTGCTGAGGCCAACATCCATACGGACTGCTGCATAAGATTATGGGACTCAGTGGCGACATCTGTTGAGCAACTCTGTGAACGGTTTTATCAGAAAGTGAGTGATCAAGATATGCGAAGATGGATAGTCCCAGTGGAAAGCAGAAAATTGGAAACATATTCATGGACCCATCAGCGAGAGAAGCGGTTGTTGAAGACGGCAAAATAAAGGTGGAGAAGTAAGAAGAGATCCTAGAAGCACAGGAGATTGAAGAAACCTCTGCACCGATTTTCCCCGTGGAACAAGTATATATTAAGGAAGAAGTTAAAGAAGAGGAGGAGATTGGGCAGTCCCAGGTAAAATACAACCAGTCGTGGAAGGCGGTTAAAGAAGAAAAAGAAGCATGGTATGTAAAAGCTTGAATATACAATTCAAATATTACTAATACAATAGAACGTAACTTATTAGGTTTCTTACGTTTCCAAGCTAACAATGTATATTTTATTTCCGCAATATAAGTTACGTTCTCGTAAATATATAATCATACATACATTACGTGATGTATTAAAATAGCAATAAAATAACGTTAAAAATGAACGGTCTTTAAAATTCACTAACAAGTAAAAAGGTATGATGAACAATCATTAAAAGAAGTTATTTACTAATGATATTACAAGCTTTCTAAAGTCCACCTGATCATAAAGTAAGCTCATTTTCTAAGGTTTCTTAACCTGGATTAATTTTGAGCTCACTTCAAGGAAGTTTAAAAAATTTTAAGAGATGAGTCCTCCTAACTATTGAGTTCATTACATTTCACTCTTAATGCAATATTCGAGATTATATTAGCTTAAGCAACTTAAATGACATAGATGCCCGGTAGTTTATGTAAGGAGATACGATGTAAAAGAACTTATCTCGCAGTTGCTGCATAAATTCAAAAGTTATGCGTCAAAAAGGGGCTTTTATTGTTGCTGTCTACCTATTTCTACAAAGAGACCACAATGCGAAATGTTTAATCAAAAGCGATGCATGTTAAAAAGGGGTGACTTCTGACAGAAAATAACGAGAGGTTCTGGACAAACATTTTCATTCAGTCGGTAGTACTATGTTAAACATTATTGCGTCAAGAGAATCCAAGTTAAAATACACAAAAAAGAAAACCAAATAGGATATAAAATATCAGTTGGGTGCAGTTAAGTAACGACAGCCCTCACAGATATACCCTTTCACGGCTCGTGTTGCTACAAATACAGATACACAATCATACACATGGAGCAAACTTGCTAAATTATCCAACCAAATGCCTCTTGTAGTTTGTAAATCTCGCGGTAAAAAATTTAGTTCGTGATTCCTCAAAATATTATGGCAAGGTAAAACGCAGAGAATTAATTCTAAAAATCAGTATCTAACTCTGTTCACAGGTGGTCTGATTCAACACACTACTATCCATCAATCATGCTTGCACCAACTACTGCCAGCCCTGAAAGGAGCTTAGGTCTGAACGTTAATACAATCTAGAAATTGAAGTAAAATGATACGTGACGTAACCCGTGACTAAGAACAATTCAAGTGATTATGCGATCTCACTCGTCTTCAGATCTGTAAAGAAGAAAAGGGTGGTTTTAACGTATCGTATGTCTGTGTCCTAGCCAATCTATTCGTCTAAGTTACGTAACACACAAAAGAGTTTCTGACGCGTAAGCTTGAATCAAATTATGTGCTTGGGCAAGCTGCCAGATATTTTGTGTAACTCTACCTCAGCGTTTTCAAAGCGCCTGCTTCGGGAATATATTCAACTGACGTCATAAACATTTTATGTTCTTCGTTTACTTTGCAAGAAAGAGAAGTATCCTGAACTGTACCTTATAGTAAAGTAGTCAAAACAACGTAGGGAAAGGAAACAAAAGTCCCAGCTGAAAATGATATTTACATAACCTGATCAGACAAGCCAAAGTGTTTGGTTCTTCTGGCAGGAAAATAATTCTTCCTGCGAGGGCATATATATTTTTGCCCTGACTTAAGGAGTTGAGTTAGTTGCGTGAAACTTTTCCATGTGGTATTATAAATGTGTGTTGAACTTAATCATATTACAGTGGTGAATGTGTGAGCCGGTTTGGACGATGCATTTACTGCATGTTTAAAAAGTCCAATGGAGGGCGCGCGTGCATGCCCATTTCGGAAAATCTTTTGTTATTTTTCCTGTATTTTGTAAAGAAAGTTTTATTATTATTTAACGGTAAACCTGAATAGAATAATGTTGTGAATTATTTATTAATAATCAATTTTTGTTTTCATAAATAATTGATGTACAAGTTCAACGGTCGTCAAAGTTTAATGTAGGCGTCTGTATATATTGAGTGAGAGATACCTGGCCGTCAGATCATTAAGTAGTGTTTTTTTGTCGCAATAAAGTGAACATCTAGTCGAACCACGTGATTTTTATTGGACATTCCTTCTGTTTCGAATCATCAGGCAAGTGACTGCTTCTCGTATGAGGAGTGGAACTTGCATCGTCGAGTTGCAGTGCGGGCATCGTTCCCTTGTTCTTTCCTCTTTCCTACAAATTAAATGTAGGCGACCTTTACTCGCTTAGAGGTACGGAACCTACATTCCTGAATTTTCCACAAACTGTGGGCCGCGGGCGACCATATCTCTTCGGAGGTCTGGAACCAGAAGCTCAAACCACCTTTCCACAAACTGTGGGCCGCGGGCGACCATACCTCTTCGGAGGTCTGGAACCAGTGACTCACTTTCCCTTGAGTGTTTCCCAACCAGCAAGTCGGGGGTGACGGATTCTCCACGGAGGCTCGGAACCTGTTGTACGCATATCCTGATTCCTTCCGAGAGGTATAACTTCTCTGGATGACCGTTCTCCTCGCGAGGCACGGAACCAGCGGACGTGGTCTCTCAACTCGACAGCCCCGTCAACTTCTCCATCTACCATGCTGTTACCGCCCATACAATTCATTTTATCTTATCTTCTCCATCTACCTGGGTGTCCTGCTTGCCCACTGTGGTACGGAGGATAGCAGTCGAACAAGACTGTTACAATCATATAATGTATTTGTCTTGCAGGTCTGTTTAGTAACAGAGAAAGGGAATCCGAAACAATGGAAAATTACATCCTAAAGAAACTCGAATACAAAAGCGTGATCAACTTCTTATATCTGCTGCATAAAACTATCATATAGATTTATCACGAAATTAAAGCTGCAAATGTCCATTCTTTAGCAATATGAAAACTTGGAAAATACTGTTGAAGGGTGGTGACACAAACATTGAGGATGATCCAAAGAAAGGGCACTCCTCAGCCATTCATGTTAACATAATTAAAATTGTGCGATGTCTAGAGCTTTTAGACAAAAGGATCAATTTCCATGGTTAGTAGCGGAAGTTGGCGGAAGTTGTGATTCAGTTTCGATCATATAAGCACTTGTCAAAAGTGTCTGTCCATGGAATCCGCGTTTGGTGACTGAGAGTCAACAAAGAGTATCCACGCGACATGTTGGTGATGTCAGGAGAGTAATGATACATTTACACAAAGACCAGTGACGATGGATGAATCTTAGATGACACCGCAATGATTCTGAAGATCACAAGGATATAGTGAAAACATTTCAGTTGCACGTCACTTTCTCCGAAAGGGAAAAGTTTCAACCCTCTTTTTATAACCGCTGTAGCTCAGGCGGTAGCATGCCTCATTTACAAATTGACCGACTCGGGTACAAATACCGACGAGGACACTGGAGACTTTTCTTCAGTGCTCCTATACAGTGTTACCAACAATAATCACTAGAAAATAGCTAAACAACAATAGAAAAGTAGCTAAAATCCCATGTTACCAATGTTAAAATTAGGCATATTTGTTGCTAGAGCGAGCAGAAGGTAGATAAATTCCTATGGACATTATGGAAAAATGAGAATCTTTGGTAGCTAAATGAGTATTCAAAATAGCCAAACGTGGCTGTTAAGCGGTATTAATGTTTAAATTAATAAATAGCAAATTTTATTGGATAAATCATTTAATGTTATAGTGTTTTAAATAACAAGGTACTGGATAATAAGGACAACAGGACACCTCACAAGCGGCTTGGATATTTATAGATACCAAGCCAAAATAAGCGTTCCCTATCTACTCTTGAAGGTAATCTATTTATTGTAATTCCAGTTGCTGATGCCCTCGGCAACGGAAATGGGAACAAGTTTGCTCCATAGGTTAGGGAATCCTGTTAAATGCCTTTGGCATACACGTCTCCCTGACCTATGATTCAAACGAAGGATAAGAAGCAGGGGTGGTTGGTGGGCATTACTGGCCTTCGGGCCATCAGTGTTAGGTGGTATTATAAAATCGGCGACTATATCCTTTGCTAACCCATTTCTGTTTGTTTTGCTCTTTACAGTTGTCGCTTTTCTCAATATTTCTAAAATGACGCACAATAAAAGTGTAATATAGAAGAACCCCGATGCACACTTATATAATTTAAATGAAATACACATTATTCTTAAATAAAACACACATTTTTTTAATTTTTATTTGAAGCTTATGATAGAAATGTAATCACTTAAGCACACCATAACTCATATCTTAAAATGAATAAAACCTATGACTATAATTTAATTAATTGTTCTCTTATGGTGTGTGTTTTATTTTGTATTTGAAAAATGCATCATTTATTTACTGTTTTCATTTTCTCGCGGCACACTGGTTATAAAAAGCCTTAAATACATGATAATCTCCTTTCATTGTATGCATTACAATACGCGATTGCAGTTCTCTATTATGGATATACTGTAAGAATACACTTCTTTGGTTCCTATGAAATAGTCTGTTTTTCGAACACAAAAAACGTAAATGAATGTGCAAACACATGGGAGAAGTTTATAATTTCTTCCTAAAACTGAATTTTGAACATTTCTTTTATCTGGATTATTTGTTACATATCTCTTCTACAAAATTTCATTCACTAATGGGTTTCATAAATCAATCTTATTAACTTCTGTAGGGAGACGATTATACTGTGGTTTGATAGTTCAGTTGGTTACAGAAACAGACTTTCACCGAGATAACCCGGATCTCTCAGCGCTCCTACCAACACATCTATTTCTTATTTGGAAACCAGAACCAATTACTAATACAATGCAACTTGTAAAAACCCTCTTGTTTACGTCTTTCCGTATTAAAATTAAACAGTAGTAGAGTACAGTTGAGTTAAAAGATGTACAGTCAGTGCCAGAAGTTTCAACCCAGGACTGAAATTTCTTCTGCAAATAGCTTTAGAATGGATAGATCGATTTGAGAACAGTTTTCTGTAACTTAACAGAATATCATATTATCTTTCCGTTACAGGAAACTGTACTCAGATTGGTAAATCAAATAGAAATTTATTCGGAAAATATACTTTTACGACTTGGTACAGACTTTTGGCACGCTGATTGTACTGTACAAGAAATGCAATTTTATTTTTAAGTCAACCTTAAACGTTCTCCTTTGTTTTCCTTTATTCCTTTTTGTGACTGTATGAGATAAAATTACACTTGAAAATGACTAGCTCGGAACGGGTGTAAGCCATGGTGCTGTTACCGCCCATATAATTAATTTTATCTTATCTTACCTTACCTTATCTTGTCAAAATGACTAGCGATCATGTTATAAAGTTCGGTATTATGTTAAAAATTATAATTGATTGAACTGCCATTAACGTTCTAAGCGAGCTGTGGATTTCTAAGGGCAGGACGTACAGTTTTCAATAAAGTGGTCACCGAACCATTCAGTTCAGAAATTGAATCCGTGATAAGCACAGAAAGTGAGGGCTCAGATATCCCGAGCTAAAAATGTAATTTTGGTAAGCGTTTAGGTAATCATTTGGAATTAATATCATACTCTGATTTTAAAATTCGTAAATATGCATACAGTACGTGAGTAAAGTAGGATTTACATAAGATGTTTAAATGACGTGTTATTTATGAGATTCAATAACACTTAAAATCATCTTATATTTATGCTCTAAGTTAATTTAATAAATAAAATCAACAAACATCAATACTTTCTCTCATTGCATTCACTATTTTTTTTCTTTATCTTCATAATAGCTCCTGAGATCTTACTGAATTGATTTCATGGCCTACAACCATATTTTTCTCATACCACAATGCAGCAAGGAAGATGAACGTGAGTGGGAAACCCGTAGACTGACGCTCAGTCTGAATAGGTGGTCACTGGATTCGAATCCAGCATCTTGCGAATGCCAAGCCGACGCTCTACTAACTCAGATACGGTCACTTCGTTCCTTAAGATGTCCTGTTCATTAATATTTCGTACATGGATTCCATTCAAACAACATAAAAACATTTCATCTATATAATTATACGGTATATAATTATATTAAATTACAAATAAGAAATATATTTATTATTTGCTACAGATATTCATAACGCATTGTTTAATTCCTTTATTTATTTATTTGAGTTTATTAAAAATGATCTCGTCCTTATGCTCCAGTGGCTACGGATGCTGCCTTCGGTACAGTGCTGGGTCAGGTTTGAATCCCGCTGCCGGGAATAGTGAATGACATTTTGCATACCTTTCTTCTGTTTCACCAGGGAATGTTGGGAACAAAGATCTAGTAGCTACTTTCCCCATCATTACAGTCTCCAGTGGCGTAGGTAAGGGTGGGATATATCCCCTTCCTGACTAAAGCTTAATGGACTTGGAGGAAGAGTATTTCCACAAGAATAGAATCAAGTTGTGTTTGGAAACATATAATTGTTACTTAAATATAAAATTAATTGTAAGGGCGGTAACAGCACTATAGTTTACGCCCATGCCGATATAATTGTAAGTTTATTCATAAACAGACAATTGTCGTATTGTATAAATGCATTGTGCGTTGTAGTTTCACATTTAGCTAGATGTTGTAAATAATCTTTAGGACAACCAGTAAAGTAAAAGTTCTTTGACAATCATATCGATAGCGCCGGTAAAAGAAAAAGAAGGAAAAGACGATTTCTAGACAATAATGAAGAATGTCACAAATTCCTGTACAGATAGTCACAAAGAGAGTAGAACGGAGAATTTTGAATAAAAAACATTTAAAATCTATGGTTGAAGGAGATATTTTCTACGTAGAGAAGAAATAACTTTAACAGACGTCCTCGTTACATTAGATATAAATTACAAATTTAAATTATACACATTGAAAAGTTTCTGTTGTAAGATGTAATGAGATCTTTCAGATCATAAGGGACAAGAGAAACTTTGGTAAATTTTATTTTCTGTGGGCTATATTAATAATTTTTTACTTCGGCCAGTCACGATTTTACGAGGACAACGCTTGTTAAATTTCACAAACATCCATGTTCCAGGTAAATTCGAACCCACAACCTTGGAGACGCTATCCTAATGTCCCAGACCACACGACTTTATCGGGCGGCTATAAGGGGAGAAGAGTCGAACTGTTAAAATTTGAAATTTGCGATTAAGTTTCAATTAAGGATTTTTTTATCTGACTAAATGCAGCAGAATGATTTTCTGCGTTAGCGGATGAAACTTACGGTTAATGTAAAGCAACGACCTCCAACAAAAGATAGCAGCACTGTCTCCATATATGTCTAATGTATTTTTATCCTTGCACGAAATTTCAATGCTGCTCCTACAAATTCAAGCCTAGAGAGTTCAAACTTTCAGGGAAGGAAAATCAACCAATTCAAGAGTTCCATCAATGCCGATTTTTTTATTTTCGTTTTTCTTCATTGTCAAAATCGATTGATTGTTGTGAATATCAAAACCTATAAAAATAAAACTCTTTCAACAACGAAAAGAAAAGAAAATTAAAAATCGGCATTGATCGAACTCTTGAATTGGTTAGAACTTTCTAGACTTGAGTTTGTAGGAGCAGCATTGAAATTTTGTGTAACGATAAAAATACATTAGACAATACGGAGGTAGTGCGGCTATTTTTTGTTGGAGATCGTTGCTTTACATTAACCTTAATACATGGTAAAATGTTTTGTTAACTACATCAATGATGAGTATGTGATTTCTTAAAAAAGCAGTTTACGCACGTAACTCAGCAACAATATGTAGATCTTTCCCTAACATGATGTTGGCCGAAAATTGTTAAGAAACAATATCAGGATTTGGCGAAAACAGTTTTATCAACTCCAATAAATTTATGTGTTAATTACGAGATCTTATTTTATTAAGAATATGACGGAGGTAACAGTTTGCTGGGAAATTTAAAAATACATACTGTATATTGAAGACAGTACCTGCTACGATTTATGAATATTGTGCAACATATTCACTCAATGTGGGAATATTCAAGACCATTCATATTCGACTAATATTGAATTATTTAGGATCAATTGTAACACTTATATTTTATGTCCGCTTACAGAAAGCGCATTTTTGTGGAATTATGAAGAGTGAGAGATGTTTCACCTATAACATAAAAATTATCAAGTATGAGAAGACGGATATAACGCAATCCATGCTTTTAAAGAATTACCTAATTTGTGTTCGAAACAATTATCCAAATGTCTTTATTAAAAAAATTAACACGCTCACATTGAAGGCATGTAATGAATTTAATGCACGATTACTTGAATAATGCCCAAGATGGTTATAACATTTGAAAGAACTAAATCAAATTGTCAGAATGAAGACAATGCAAGTAGCAGTTTATTTGAGTTGGGAAAAATCTGTGAAACTATTTACAAAATTCCAGAAAATGAGATATAATTACAGTATAAGCCATGCTCTTTCACGTATGTATCCTGAATTTTTCTTAGGGTTTTCACGGATCTGGGTCTGGGTAATAAATTAGATAACAAATACAACTTCTTTAAAATGACACCGACAGACTTCTAGAGGTGATTCCTCACATCAAAACAAGACGAAAGTCCCTCTGACAAATTTTCAAAATCTGTATAGTTTCGCAGCTACAGGGTCCCGAAAGGATGGGAAAATGAACTTCAGAGCTTCATATATCTAACATCACGAAAAGTAGATCTGGTGTGTCATGGTTCCGTCAAAGTCTTTAAATATGCACTATCCCAAAATGCATATTTAAAAAATGCAACATCAGCTGTACCGCAATGGGCGAACAAGAGATTCCCCCCCAAAATTATGGAATTCCCAGAAATTCTCTGAAGTAAAGATGAGTCGAAATGTGCAGGAAAGTGACGGTTTTCACCAGAAAACAATAATTCGTTTGCGCCAAGTCGATATCTCAAGTAGATTCCTTACACCAAACGATTTTCTTTTAAAAAAAATGAGTGGTTGCATAACAAGCAGGAGTAAGGATTGCATAATTTCATCGAATGTTTTACTTATCTGTTATCACAGAGACTGAATATCATTGCCCGATTAAATGTTAGGCATGACGTATGCCATCTTTACTCACACTGGAAGTATTTTAATTCGTGCTCATTTCGACCTACTTGTACTTCAAAAATATACCGGAATCCCCTACTTCCTTTGAGGAATCCCTTGCGCACCCATTGCGGAATTTTAAAATGTGCATTTTCAAATATACTAGAAAGTTTAAAGTCTTTGAGGGTACCACGAAGTATCAGCTCTACCATTCGTATTGTTAGAAATATGAAAGTCAAAGCTTCATTTTCCAACGCTTTCAGCACCCTGTAGCTCCGAAAGTATGCACATTTCGAAAATTTGACAGAGAAACTTTCGTTTTGTTTTGAAGTGAGAAATCACCTCCAGAAGGTTGTCGATGTAATTTTAAAACACACTGTATGTAATTTCATCTAAATTTATACTAAGTTTATAAATAAATCGGAATTTGGGAGAGGTGTGCACCCTCTAAACTCTGCTTCGATACGTTACTGAGCTGTATGCTCGTATGGTTCTAAAATATCTAATACAGTAGCTATATAATTCAATTTCTTAAATCAGCTAGCAGAAATGATAGTATATTACAAAAGTGTTATCTGAGGTTTTAAAATGAAGAAACTGAACACGAAACCAGAACTCCCACAGTTAGTAGATTTATTTTTTGTATACAAAATGTTCTGCACTAATTGCGACTTTCGAAAGCGAAACTAATAAAAGTGCAAAGCAAGCATTTCAGATTTCCAAACTTTTTGAAAGTGCTTAGCATTAGTAAATGTTTGTCAAAAAATGCTTCGTTCTTGGCTAAATCCAACCTGATGTTTGAAATATGGATAAATTTGTATTAGAATTATGACTGAACTAAGCAAACTATACGGATATAATATATTCATGCATTTAACACTTTTCCGCATAATAATTGAGATGTTCTGAAATTATGAAAAAAAGGCCCGAAATATATTATATCTAAGAAATTTGTTGGGTTGGGTAGCATAACTGCCAAGGATATGAATTTCTAGATATCCCCTCCCTTGGGAAATTTCTATCTACGCTATTGACAGTCTCCCTGAGAGACGCCATCCCTCAGATGCCTGATGAGATTAGGTTACGAGTATGTTGTCCACCCACTGGCAAGTACATTATTTCTTTTCCAATATTTTGAAACCTAAAGAGTAAATTAATTATTATATACATACAAATTCTTAACAAATGGCCGATTGGTGCATATTCTAAGTCCGTCAGAGTGCACAACATGCCAAAAAACGAAATAACATTTGATAGAGACTGGAAATTAATGTTGCCCCTGCTGTGCCTGAAACGTACTGTGGCAGATAAATAATCTGTTCCCAAAATATTTAATATATTCCTTCTATACTTTTCCCTTCCTAACTTATTCAAAATCCCAAACTGTTTTCCTTATTATGGAATGGTAACCGTCTATGGTTCATAAACCGTATTTGCAAGAAAGGATATGAGACAACGGAAACGAATGTTATTTCTGGCTTGATAATGAATCGCATGTATAATGAAATCATGCCACTCAACAGGATTTTGTGGTATTGATTGCAAAGCTATTTTGGCAATTAGTAAAGGAAATGAAAATACACTGTGGTTGTAACAACGGAATTTTTTGGAAACCACGAAATTGATGTTGGCTCCGGAATGATATCCTTTCAGAATTGATCAATAGGAAACATGGACTCTTCTATCCTTAATTTCTAACCACATAATTCCCTGTTTTGCCTAAAATTAAACTTAATTTGTTTTGAAATATACATCATGTGCAGTCACTAATTCTCTGAAGATAACACAAAATTAACGGCACGTCGTAATTTCCACAGTAAACTACGTCAATCAGAAAGTACTTAAAATGATTTTCATATTTGTCTTTTATGTAATTGTGTGACTTGAAAATGACAGGAATATCGCTACTACCATTCAGGTCAGATCTATTTCTATTTACCCAGTAGACTTAGAATATTTAGAATCATGTTTTTCTATAACCCGCCATGCCGAGATTGATATGGAGTCTTCGTATTTGCTTGCTTAAAAATATTCAGCATCTCTTTAGCAATTTTGTTTCATTCGAACTTTGCATAAAGAATTAACATTAGTCTAATGATGTCTGTTTGTGAGATGGAAAATTAAGAAATGGGTTTTCTAAAAGTGCCAGTGATAAAATACGGGAAGAAAAATAGAGTCAAGTTCGAGAACAGGTTAACTGCAATAATAATAATATTTATGGTCACAGTTCATACGGGACATAACGACCTGATTGTCAAGAAAAGTACAATGAAAACAATTGCTAAAAGATTACTGAATCCGAAGTTGACAATGGCTATGAATTATGAAACGATTACTCTTCTTTAGTTTTACTCTCTGCTCCCTCACTCTCTCTCCTCAGAAAGGATCCTTGTTCTCTTTATTTTTGTTCAGTAATATAAGTTATGTAATGAGAAACTGAGTATTCCCCACAATTGGTGTATGTAAATTAATTATTATTATGACACTTAATGTCTTTGATAACACGAGAAAAGATTACCCTTAAATAATCCTTTAATTGGATTGAGGACTTCACCTCACGAAGTTCATTCTCATTGTGAAATGATTATTGTCAAAACTATTCTAAAAGATTTATCAAGATAACTTGTTACTTTATTCTTTATTTATTTGTTATTGTTTTATTTTTATTTGTTAAATAAAATTTATTAAAAAGAAATCACTTCTTGAATTCCATTCAGAATTGGAAACATAAAAGTATCCCCACACCAAGACTAATTAAGTAATCTCTTTGGGTAATTTCCAGGATTATGGTCAGGAGACCGAGACGGCCAGCTGTGCACTGTTAATCTTATATTTCAGGAAGGATGCCTTGGTTGTGTTATTTCTTTAGGAACGCCGGATGAACTAAAACATTGCTCTACCTCTGATCTACATTAGTTCTATTCCCTTAAAATAAATTAGTTCTACCTTAGAATTACATTAGTACTAGCTCTGATCAACATAAACTCTCCTTTAAGTTCTCCAAAAACAAACATATTTAATTTAGACATGGAATAATAGTCTCAATATATTTTTCATCTGCCAAAGTATATTAACACCAAGTTGCCAGATCATAGAAGGTTTACACTCATTAAGAAATCCATTGGCCAATTTCTATGAATGTGAATATATGCTGACAAATAACACTGTAAGTGGGACAATATTCGATTTTATATTCCTCTCAGCGGAGGGATATAACTGCGAATATTCTGACATAGAATAGTAATATACAAGAGAAAGTTTAAAAGTTTCAGGTTTAACAGGAAAGAAGTGTAAATATGTAGATATACTTTTAATATGTGATACTAGGATTCTTTAGATACAAGGATATGAAATTTCAAGCATAGTGTAATTAGTGTTTCTTTATTGCAAATTGAATTTATAATGGGGACCCGAAGTATGGGATTCAGTCGGCAGAAGAAGAGGTTGGTGCGTGCTACAAGGAGCCTTTTATCTCATTTTAAAAGGGATTACGCAAAGTTCGTTAGGCATGTGGTGACTGAGGATGAAACCTGGACCCACCACTATGATCCGGAAACAAAAATGCAGTCGATGTAGTGCCTCCACGTTCAACCAGACACATAAATCTCCGGCAACAAAAATCCGCTACCAAAGCGATGGGGATGTTTTTTGGGATTACCATGGCACGTTTCTCATTAATTATCTCCAGCAAGGTTCCACAATGAACGCCTAATATTACTGTAGTCTTCTAGATAAACTTCATACAGCCATCAGGGAGAAGCGACGTGGAAACTGAGAAAGGGAATCACGTTTCTCGAAGACAACGCTACCTGTCAAAGCTCATCGAACAATGCATAAATTAGAGCAGTTCGACTACGAATTGCTTGATTATTCCTCCTATTCTCCCGTCCTATCCTCTAGTAACTAATATCTATTCCCGAAATTGAAATTCGACTTGAAAGGGAGGGAGTTTCAGCACATGATGAAGTGGGCATTCCTTCCCTATTAGTCCGGAAACTTTCCAACACCCCTTCGTACATATCTTGTCTTGTTCTTGGAGATGGCGACACAAAAGCGGAATCGTTCAAGAATACGAAAAGTAAATGCACGCATAAATATATTATTAACACCATAATTCAATCAAACGGATGAGGAATAAGAACCCGGAAAACCTGTGTAGGTAAGAGGTAGCAGTTCTTTCTCCGTGTACAAGAAGCGAAAAGAGGTAGACAAATCAAAATTGAAAATCAATGTATCTTTTTTTCTGAATACTGTTTTGCAGTACCCACTTATTGATGAAAGAGTAGATTTTCACTTGCAAATCAAAATCAACTTACCACTCTTAAATCAAAACTCCGAATTGTTATAAACCTCATTTTGTTTTCACAGAAAGCTCCCCTTTCAAGTTAAGTAATGTCTCTACAGTTCAAGTACGGTTATTCCTAAGTCAAGTTAGAACAAATATTTGACGAGCTTTTTCCCATGCGGGCAGATGCGACTCCGAGGATGAAGAAAAAAGTCCGCCTCCACCTTTGAGATAAAAAAAAACATATTCTCGGAGTACGTTTCCTCTCACAATGTATTTTAATAAAGATTTAGGGGATAACATCTTTTCTCCCAAGTGGTTAGTTATCTTAAAAGGTTTGGTTGAAAGATCCGCGCCCGGAAAATAATTTTTCGTGTAAATCGGACCATGTAAGGAAGAATACCTCATAAAATTAATCTAATTTTAAACTTCAGTATACTGCGTTGTTACAGAGAATTTTTAGCTCGAATGATCTCTCAGTGGTTCTCAACCGATGTGCCGCAAATCTACATAGATTAATCCAAACTCAACTGATCTGACATAAGTTCAGAGGCCAGAATTATCTTGGTGTGGAAAGAGGAGTCAGTTTTGGTGGCTACGTAGTTTACTAATCTTATAGATTCTACTCTTATGAGGCAACTACTAACAAGGATTATACATGTATGCGATAAATTCAAAAAAGAGGAATTCAGGTCGAATTGAGCGGAAGATTTCATCTTACGATAGCAGAAAGAGGGATCACCTTTTAAAGCTGATTTAATCAGTAAAAAGGATGAGAAATTGCAGCTCAAAAAAGATTATGATAGCTCTTTTCGATAGGAATTTAATAGTTTTAGATAAATTTCAAATTGTAGTCCATCGGAAAATTTCACTACTAGATTAAACATTCATTTTTTAAAATGGGAAAGCTACTCAATTTGGAATTTTTCGCTCTGTTTCGATGAAATTTAAAATAATGACTTCAGTCCATTTTCATTTTATTAAATGATAAGCTTCTAAAATCCAAATATATTTATGCCCCAGCCTGGATTTGAAATTTAGAATATTAAAGAACCTGGCCTAAATCTTCAGACCACACGGCTACTGCCGTCGGCAGCAGTGGTTTGTCTTCTGCAAACCTCGGAGCAAAGCGCTATCGACTTTCCGAATAAATGATCCAGGAAATATTGCTGAGCAATTGAATGTTAATTGATCAGGAAACATTAATTGGTTGGATAAATAAACATATTTATTTTTCTTTCTCCACTGTACGAAAGAGAATTGTCAGGATAAATAGTGCTTCGTCTTCGGTAGTATAATAACCTTTGCGGTACAAAATGGTAGATAACTAACATTACTAATAACCATCATGCATAACCATTGTAACAGGATGAAAAATCGCTCTTTCGATTTTGAAGAATAAATGACATCTGTAAAGCATCGAATCCCATCTCAAAAGATCACATTTTCTATCTAAAGCAAGAATATTTTGTTAGAAATCACTTTCTTCTATTGAAATTCAGTATTAGTTTTATGAAAACACTTTGTCATCAAAGAATGAAATTTTCCGATCTTCTGATTTGGTGTGTAATGTGAAGCCAATTATTCGACACTTGACGGGTACTTCTGCGTAATCGTATATAAATAAATGTATTAATTTGATAAACGAACCCTTTACTCGAATCCAATGTGCATCTCTTACAGCTAAGGTTGCCACCTGTTCCGTATAATACGGGATGTCCCGCATTTTAGGTAAATATTACGCATCACGTATTATGAGTAGTTATCCCGTATTATAAGAAGTAAATTCACAGGCAGATTTTCAAGTTATCAATAATTTTAACAAACAAACCGTGATGGACTCTTTTCCAACTGCATGTTTACTATGCAGACTGGAGAGCAGACTCTGTCCTCGCGCCAGGCCCCAACATGGCGGCTTATAATATTAGTTCCATCTGTTTGTTCTTGTTGATATCAGATACTTATGCCAACCGTGATTAGAAAATTGAAATATCAATTTCTGGATGAAATTCCGTCCATTGTTACTAAAAGGTGTATACACTTAATTGCAGACCAGCTTTGCTATCTTATTAATAGCCCTTTTATGTCAGGCGTTTTCCCAAGCTGGCTAAAAACTGCCTCTACACAAGAAAGGGAATATTATAGACAGGCAAAGTTATCGTCCCATTAAAAATATTTACAAAAATATTTGAATGCTCGATTTTGGGAAGTTTAAATAACTATTTTCACACAAGTTGATATCCATTTGTCAACATGGTTTTCAAAAGAAAACATCTATCGATACTACACTGCTTGATTTTATAAAAATGTTTCAGATACCTTAAATAAGAGTCTTCATGCCATAAAGCCATGGTGTGTATATAAAGCATTTGAGAACGTACATCATTTAACTTTATTAAGGAACCTATATCAGCATTGTATCAGAGGTGTGTCATAATTGTTTTTTATCGTTCTTGAGCAATAGAAAGCAGGTAGTACATATCTCTAGGCTGTTAATGAGAGAAGCATGGGATTTAATTCCTCAGTAGCTGAAATTAAGAACAGTGTTCCTCAGCGCTCTATTTTATAGCCTATATTATTTATTTTCTATAGATTCGGAAAATGTGATTTTGTACGCTGATTTGAATTTCATTTATAAGGCCTTCAGACAATTTTGGCTTAAGCCGGATAGATTATGATGGGTGAATTGGTATTGGTGGAATGAAGAAAGTGGAAGGAAATGGGAGAACCCCAAGAAAACCCACAGGTTTTATACGAGGTTTGTCCACCACAAAACGCACATGACACAAGCAGGGTTTGAACTGACGACGCCAAACGTCAGAGGTGACCGCTTTAACCGTTGATTCACCGCGTGTTTTAGTACCTGGAAACACTCATCAGGAAGCAGAAAGTAACTTAAAATCAATGATTGCAAGATTAACAGAGTGGGCCTCAATAAACAGTCTGAACGTAAATGTAGATAAATAAAACAATCCTAGATTTTCATATTGCTCATCGACCGTTTACGTTTCCACTTATAATAGTAAATTCTTTAAGCCTGGAATACACTTCTAGAATTAAATTCTTAGATGTAACTATGAACGAAAAGTTAGAATGGGATTATCACATTCTTGAACTTAACAGAAAATTGAATGGTGTCTGCTTTATCATAATAGATTACAAGATACTGTCTCTTGACAAACTCTTCTCCTATTGTATTACGTAAAATTTTATGTTCTTATTAGCTTTGGAATAATATTTTTGGGTGGGTGCCTCACATGTTACTGTAAACAATTTTCGTGTACAAAAGAAAATTGTCAGAATTTTTTTAACATGAGCCCCAGGTCATCATGTAAAGATGTGTTTAAATCTAAAAAAATCTAACAGTTCCATGCCTATATATTTATAAGAATGTAATATTTACAAAGAAAAATAGTCGCTTATAAACTTGTACGACAAATATTCACAATTATCATACACGGCAAAATATAAATATTTTCCCAGAAAGACAAAATTTCGCAACTATTCATTCTAGTGTTTACTCTTTGTGTACCAGATTATACAATGAATCTTAAGAGCATTAAAATATTAATAAATTTAAATCTGAGCTTCCTTTTAAGTTTGTTAGTAAATAAATGTTATTATACTGTCAACGATTATTTGAGTGATGACTCATTTTGTAATAATTTATAGTGATGTTAATTATACACGTTTTTTAAAATTATTATATAATGTCTCATGTATAGAGACACTGACGAGTCTTATTATCACAGGTCACAAACTATATGTACTACAGAGACAAATAAACTTCTATTCTGTTCTACGGTAGTACAGACATGGAAATATGTATTGCAAGAGTCTAGCAATTACTTAGCCTATGGTCTAGCAATTAGCTAGTCTATGGTCTTGCATTTAGTTTTTATTAACAAATACTTATGGACTAGATATGAACTCTTGAGACTAAGCTTGCTACACCTGTTCCTCAGACATGTCATGGCTTAATCACAGCTGCCTGTCTGGTCCATAAATAAAATTTAAATAAAAAGCTAAATGTTAGTTTTTATTCACCTCCCGCAGTACATATTTCCGTGACTGTACACGGACAAACTAAGCTAGTTGCTTTAATATTAGATTTTTTAGAGTTGTCCCGTATTTGTTTTTGCATTATCCCGTATTTTTTGCCGAGTGTCCCGTAATATACTCATCAAAAGGTGGCAACCCTACTTACAGCTGAATTTAGTTTTCAAAATCGGGGTGTGCATTAGAATCGATGACGCACTAGATTTGCATGCAAACTTAAAAATCCTGTTTTTCTTCCATATTTAAGTTCGGCGTGTACTTCTCTCCTGGAGTTACCTCGTTGTTTGTCGTTCCTTGCTTTGTGCTCGAAATTATTTTGGTTTACCGTATATCGGTGAATACTATAGATACCGTATTTTTGAAGATATTGTTGTCAATAAAATCTTTAACTATCTTGTTTAACAGTTTACTGCATTTTAATAAAAATAATGGTATGTAAAATTATCATAAGGTAAAAAATCATAACATAAACTCCTTGTCATATAAAGTAGTTATCGTATATTGTAGTACAGGTAATAATAACATTAAAAACTATAACTGATTGTTGTACAATGTAACAATTTTACTTGCTTTCAGGTTGCGCGTTACAATCACCAGTAAATCTTTTTTATTTCAATCCCTTCAAAATTAGTGGGCACATTACATTCAATGGCGCATTATATTTGAGTAAATACGATACCTTATCTCATCCATCAGAACACATTCTTATAAAGAAACGAAAACAAATCACAGAGACAGAATATAAGGGATTACTCAAGAGCTACTGCCTAATTATGTTTAACCTTTATCCCTTAGAGACATTCGAACATGATTTTTCAGCATTTACTGTGATATTAACTTTGCTTCGTCAAAAAGTATTCCTTCTACATAATGAGCTCTACGCTCATAAGATCACTCCCCACTTCCTGAAGAAACTGATTTATAAACAAATGTAGTGCAAACAATAGAGTATTTTTTAATGTAAAGTTTCAGTACTTAATAACTAGGATGAAAGAAACTACAAACTCCGCTAATCTCTTTAAAATATTAAGTTTGTAAGTCCTATGTGAAATATTGTAGGTAACTATAGCTCACATTATTAGTCAGTGGATGTTTAATTCACGATATTTAGAGAAATTTTGTTACTTTTGTAAAGTGTCTTCAAATGTACTCAAATGCACTTGATTACCGGTATAATCTAAAAGAAATATAATAAACTACTTCGAAAATTTGGAGCAATTGTAGTAAACATATTTGAATTTGCCAGATATTTTTAATGTAAAAACCGGAAAGTTATGAAGTTCATCATGCCTATGGAAATCAATTATCATTAGAAACACATCAAGAAGAAGGTTGTGTTAATTTTTATTTCATTATTACGAGTTCAGAAGAGACTTTAAAAAATCAATATTGTCTACAATTATTTGTTATTGTTCACTTAGAATATCCTTTTTTCTTGTCCACGTGTTGATTTTACTAATATGATGTTAAAATACAAACTTTCAGCCAATTTCGTTGCATAATCATTTAAATAAATATAATTTCCGTATCTTTCTAGGAAATATTTCTAATCCGTTCTGAAACATTCCGGTTTTCAGACACTTACAAGCTAGTGTAGAGCAAATCTCTCCACTTGATAGTATTATGAGATCTAAAGCCATTTCTTAACCTTAAAATCAATTTACAGAGCATTTGAACAAGAAAGAATTAACCTCAAACGAAAAAGAAATGCATACGCTTGGAAGCAGTGCCACTCCTGCTACCTTTTAGAAGGAGATTCTGATTGGAGCACCAACGACAAATATGACGCTCAACGAGGCTGTGTAAACGATATCACATCTTCTAATCATTAAAAGCTATGATTTACATTGGTTATAATTGTATATACACTAATGATTCCACTCAGAACAAATCTCAGATGTGAGACTACTACTTTTCAATAAATACGAAAACAGTACACCACTTGAAAACAAACAATGCCTCCATGCAAATAATACAGGTTGATACCAAACAATTGTCATCTAATATATAAATATAGAGCATTGCAGACAAAGTTGAAGTGGTTACCACGATGGTGCAACATTTCGTAGATCAAACAGACGCACATTTTGGTACTTAGATCGTCTTCTTCGCATTATTAAAAAAATCATTCATGTTTGTGCAAAATGTCGAGCATGCTAGCCAACTTCCTGCATGATAATTTTCACTGACGTTACTGATGAAAACAAGAAGTCTTCCAGTTTCTAAAACTATTAAAACAAACAATATTTAGAAAATGGTCGATTCAAATTTACATTAATACCATTTAGACAAGCATCAGTCAAACTTATTTTCAACTTTTAGCAGTGTTCAGGTATAGTTGCTTTCGAGTTTGCTCTTACCTGTAACCAAAAGTGAGAAAGACAAAATTACGTGAGAAAACCTTTGTTTAATAGCGGGTCAAAACGTTCTCAATTTCGTGAGCAATGTTACTGGAAATTTCTACACAGCCAGTTGGATGGTATGCCTAACTATTTCCTGGAAACTTAAAGTAGATTTTTAACAGAACAGTTACTTATTTTGTGCCTAAATGAATACCAGTGTAATTGATAACCATACGCAACCTTCATTCATAAAGAATCGATTAATTTCAAGATACCTTAAACTGGAGTCAGATTAAATTTTATATTTTTTTCTGAAAGCTATAAGAAGTACAGGGTGATTAAAAAAACGGGAAATTTTTAAAATTAAATAATTTCATAATTTTTTAAAAATAAATTATTTATTGCATTTAATAGCAAAAATAATGCCATTTGAGAATACATACAGTATAATTTATGTTTTGAAGATGACTTGCAGGTGAGCTTCTCCTCAACGCAAACATTCCTGCAGTCTCTTCGTTACATTGTTCACGGTTTGACGTAACATCTCAACTGGAATTTCGGCAATTGCTACTCGGATTTTGGCTTTCAAGTCTTCCATTGTAGCTGGTCGACTAAGGAACACTTTGCTTTTAATATGACCCCAGAAAAAGAAATCACAAGATGACTAAACAGGGGATCTGGAAGGTCATTGAATATCACCATTTTTCGAAATTACACGTTCCCCAAACAATTGGCGTACAGCAGCCATCGATATTCGTGCTGTGTGGGACGTTGATCTATCTTGTTGAAACCAAGCTGTGTCAATATTGTGTGGAAATCTCTGTAGTTGTTGCACAACAAAGGTTTCAAGCATGGCGACGTAACGATTTGAGGTGACTGTAATCGCATGGCCATTCTCGTCTTCAAAAAAATAAGGGCCCATCACACCGTATGATGACATAACATCTTTGTTACTGTACAATGGATTCTGGTGTAACTCTTGTACCCAATATCTAAAATTTTGTTTGTTAACAAATGTTTGCGTAAAGGAGGAGCTCACCTGCAAGAGGTCATCTTCAAAGAATAAATTATACTGTATGTATTCTCAAGTGGCATTATGTTTACTATTAAATGCGATAAATAATGTATTTAATTTTTTTCATGAAATTATTTAATTTAAAAAATTTCCCGTTTTTTTAATCCCCCTGTACTTTCTTCTTACTCGGCAACGTCGTGCAGTGCTTAACATGTCATCTTTACAACAAAATCAACACTTCACAATGGCTACAAGAAGTAGTCGAAATGTTATGTTTTATGTGTGCAGAAATGTGGATTTGATTGGTGTGAAAATAAGAAATTGTGCATCTAAAATCGTGCTGTGTTAGTATGATTAATATTTAAAAACTAGATCCAGTTTGCTATATTTTGCATAGTCAAAAAATACCAAGTTTCATCACTAAATGTTTGTAATAATTTATGTAGCGTATTCCCACTTTTCTTTTCTGTATATTGAATTATATAAGAACTATAGGTGCTGAATGAATGACAAGAGTAAATCAAGGAGCCATTAAACACGTCAATGTCTATCTCATTGAATGACAGAAACCAAAGCTTCATGAGACAAAGCAGCTTTTTAGTACTGTTGCCCTTACACATTCTAGTACCAACCTACCCTGATGCAGTAGTCACTGTTACGAACTTTTGATCTGCACTATGAAGGCATGTTGCACGCGTATTGCTGACCATATTGACTTGTTTTTCAGGGATTCCTCATTTTCAACAGGCAAATTTCGGGACGGTACCTTGGCAAAAGGTGCTGGCCGCTATTTTACCTTCCCACATAAGATTGCTTGCAGAGGTATTCCAGCAGTTAGATAAGTGACAAACTTATGTCGTAGCTACCTGTCTGGCTCATCAATGTAAGTTAATAAATAAAAATGCACATTCTAGGAAGCAAGTGCCTACATGAGGTCTAGTTACTTTAAACGCTCAAGTTCCATACATTTATATACATTACAGTATTTAGTCCCTCTGCTTTGAAACACAGGCAAATATACAGTATTTGCAACTCTCGCCTGCACAAAGTAAATATTGACATTTCCTTTGCTGCAAAATGTAATACTGGTATTAACCATACATAGTGTTCTCCGTCTTCGTCACATTTAGTCACACGAGTGTTTTAGAAACACGAACCCTTTGTTAGGAATACATTATAGTCTCAAGGTCAAAATCAGGTGGATTTGTTCCAAACAAACTTTCTTCCCACTATATTGATTTGACATAATCGATTTACGCTATGGTATTTGTGACGAAAGCCTAGCATAGACGATAGATAGTTTCATTGATTCTCCAACTACACATTTACTCTTAATTACATTAAAACAATGTGACTGAGCGCTTTGTTAAAATAAGTTGCTTGTGTCCCACTTTTTTTAACTTACGAACAGTATACATACGTACTTTACATAAAGTGCTTAGAAATAGTTAAATACTATCCAAGATGAAAACAAGTTCTAATTATTATTAAATAATCTTTGTAAAGAAGTCGAGAGAAGCTTTGAGAAAACTGAGCTTCTATTTCGAAAATTTCAATATTAAGCTATATTATACTATCTGCAGAATTCTAATATCTTTTGACGTTTTTATAATTATCATGCTTTACAATTATGTTAGAATCGGGTGTCCTTTCATAACAGAAAAAAGTTTAAGATTAGTGATGCATAAGTACCTTGAATGCCTGTAATTACACGGAATTTTATATTATATATATTAGATGAGAATTGAGGTGTTTAGGGCATTCAACATATTCAATAGCTTTCGGGTGGACAATGTGAATTCCAATCACAAGCGACTACGTCAAACGACTGGCGTATATGCAACCCACCGAACTCAGCTGTTGGAGGGGAAAACTAACATCTGCTATAAACGTCCCTTAACGAGGTATACACAAAGAACTCTCAACAAATTCTCTGTAAGTATATACGTCTCTCAAATCAAACTGATTTTATGTTGCAGTTTTTACACCAGTAACTCGCAAGAGAACCTCTACTTGAAAAATGAAATGATTGTATTAATTAAAAGTTATTCCACATTTTCAATCACAATGGATTTTATGTTAAATTACAGGGCAACTCACTCGATTAAACTTAATAATGACCAAAATGTAACTAGTAAATAGAAATAGCAAAAGCCGAGTGACCGCACCTCAGTTGGTAGAGCGTTGGCTAAGCAATCGGAAGGTCCTGGGAACGATTCCAGTAGCAACCCATCTTGACGGAGGCTTTTCCAAGGTTTTCCTCAATCACACTGAACGAACGTCGAGATGGTACCTACTAAATTTGGTCTAACCGACTACCTTCCAACATCGTCTCCCAACCTATCCCAGCCTTGAGCTTAAAGGCCATAAATAAATTCTAATCTGTAGAAATAGCCAAACATACTTTCAATTATAACGATAATAGTAATTAATTATGTATTAAAAAGATAGAGATAGGTCTTAGTGCAGAAAAGTTTTAAATAAACATCTAATGGATATCATGTATGAAAGGTTTCCAACATCATTTGCAAAAGATAAGCTTTCTTTTGCTGTGTTACGAATCCCACAGGCAGTGACATACAAATATCCAACGAAACAAAGTGTTTTGTACTGTTGTTATTACTAATGAAAATGCAGTAGATAATTTTTCCACTATGCTACATGAATTTATTACTTACGTAAAACTAATGTAAGCAAATAACATTAGTTGTCAATAACATAGCATAACGTATTGATGTATTTATGTTCAGAATCACGAGTTACCGGCAACGGTTGCCCTTCATTCAGCAGGAAAGAGCCCCTCCCACCCGGGCCAAGACGACAACTTTTCTGAGGGTAGATTCATCACCCTCTTTCCTTCTGCATTGCGGGGACCAAGGAACAACTTTAATATTTAGAGAAAACTAAGTGTGACGTGCGCCTAACATAGTAGCTCTCTCTCTGTCATTCCCTTTTAATACAATTTCGGAGAGGTAAATAAAGCTGGTCACTTACCTTGTTCATTCCATTTCCCATGGTGGCGGGTTCGGCCTCGGCACATCACACAGTTCACATCACATCCCGACTACCGCTGGCGAAAGACTGAAATGTCCTCATTCAAAGCCTGCTCACTATGCGTCGCTACTGGAAGAGCGGAGAGATCGATACACACTTCCTGTCCGAGAGTGTGTTTGTAGATGTGAAAAAGGAACTCTTGCTCCTGAAACAACACACAGAGGTTCCTCGATTCTCAAGCGAGAACGTGCGCTCCACACGAGCTTCTATCGTTACCCCGGTGAGAGACACCAGTGTGCTAAGTGCTCTCTGTAATGTAATTGGTTAAACGGGATATTAGGAAGGCCGTCATCAGGGGGAGTAAATACATTTTGAGTGGCCTTTCAGCTTCTATTCACTGCAAAAGGAGGAGAGGGGGAAACATTACGGGAAAGGAAAATGTGATCAGAACAAAACTAGGCACTTTTAACAATCCTCACCCACCTTTGACCAGGAAGTTTTCCCTTTCCCCTCGCCTTACTCCCCAGGCCTGGTAAATATTTTATATGCATAGGAAAACTTCAATTAAGTTACGAAAGAAAAGTTTATTTACGGCACTTTTTAACAGACTTAAATTTATCTCGTCGTGAAATTTTGTACTCTGCCTGTCAGAAAATCCAGATTAAGAAAAGTGATTCAGATCTTCACTCAGAAAACATACAACCCAAAATGTCGCATGGTGTGATCGAGAGCACTTGCATCAGAATCGCTGACAACAGTAACTATTGCAGAATTTACAGATTATGAGGTGAACACGCATCTCTTCTCAGAAGGACTGGGTGGTAAAGATAATTATTAATGTTGCTGTGTTCCAAAAGCAAGCCTGACTTGTTTGGGAGCTAGTACATGTGGAGTTACGAAAATTAACACACAAATTGACGGTACTGTATCGGCTAGGAGAAGTAGGTCATTAAAAGTCACGATAAGAAAATGAAAAAGGACTAATTCCTAATGCAGCTTTACAGCAATCAACTTGGTATTCGTGTTAGGAACTTCACGTACACACCAACAGGATATGCACTTCTCCGCCATCCCGAACACAATAAGATTTGAAGTTAGTGCGTTCGCTTTCTATTCGCGTGGTCACCGGTTCCATTCCCGAGGGGCTCTATTGAACAGGGTGGTTTGGAGCTTACTTTACCAAGACCTGTGGATCCCATCCTTAGAAGCTCACTAGCTAGTTTAGAACGTTAATAATAATTTAATCAATCTTCAGATGTTATTAATTCCTATTTTTTAACTAACACTAAGTGCATTTAATAATGTGTTGTAGGAACGGAAGAAGGCGCTGTGGAGGTCAACTTGTTGTCCTTAGGCATGGTACCGAGACCTAGACTGGTCTTGGTATCGTCTCTAATTCGAGACCAAGATCGAGAACGTGAATAACGTCTAGGAGTCAAGGCGAGACCAAAACACTATGCATCGAGACTTGCTCAATACGAGACCAAGATCGAGGATTGATTATCCTCGAGACTAAAAGCTGTTTACCATGACTGTCGATAATATTAGTTTAGCATTTTTGCTTATGATGTTTTATAATAGAAGGGGTCTTATGAGAATTAGTTTTCTTCTGATAAATTTTATTTAACACGTTATATTGTAGTTTAAAAATATGACTAAATGTCAACACATAAGTAGTCAAGTTATCAATACTAAACTATTTCCTGTTGTCTTTCAACAATAATATAAATGTGTTGGAGATTGATACGAAACGGGTAAATACAGAAATTTATATTCTTCTGCGAATTTTCATCTCCATGATTTCTTCCTGCTTATAGACTTTTACTTGGGCTGACACTGTTCCATTTATAGCAGCCTCTATTAGACTGATCCCTTAAAGACTGCAAAGCATACGTCACGGAGTCACATTGTCTAAATTCAAATATAGGTATTGTCTTACACCATTTACTTTTTTAAAAAAGGTAGAAAGGTAGATAAAAACTATGTTAATATCATATTACGAGGGGCGTTCCATATTCATTTACACTTTATTGTTTTACATTTATAAGAACCTTTATGTCTCGGCAGATACATCCTTTTTCTCAACATAGTCTCCATTAAGAACTACACACTTGCGCCACCGATGTAGCATCTTCTCTATGCCCTCTGCGAATCACTTTAAGGAGTCTGTCGCTCCCACGTCCGGACAGCGTCTTGCAGTTTCTGGAAGTCGGCGAAATAATGTCCACGCAGCGGTTTCTTCAATGCCCCGAAGAGGTGGTAATCAGAAAGGGCCAAGTCAGGAGAATAAGGTGGGTGTGGAAGCACTTGGAACCCCAGCTCATTAATGGCAGTCATGGTTGCCCGACTCGTGTGGGGACGAGCGTTGTCGTGTTGCAGTAACACACTTTTCGCCCATTTTCCTGGCCATTTCCTCTGAATTGCACGGCGCAAACTCCGAAGCGTTGTCACGTATGGCTCACTCTTAATGGTGGTCCCGGGTTCCAGCCAGTCAATGAGTATGATTCCATCCTTGTCCCAGGAGACTGTTGTCATGCGTTTGCCTACGGAGGACTGTGTACGGAACTTCTTTAGCGTGGGGCTGCTTTGATGCTTCCACTGCATTGATTGGGCTTTGGTCTCTGGCTCATGGTAGTGCAGCCAAATCTCGTCGCCAGTAACGAGTTTGGACATGAAGCCTTCTGGATCCTGGCTGTAGCGTTGCAGAAGATCACTGCTCACGTCCTTGCGCTGTTGTCTTTGTGCAGCATTCAGGAATTTGGGAACCCACCTGGCAGACACCTTACCCATCTTAAGGTGTTCGTGCACTATGCGGTACAGAGTGCTTCTGGCATGTCCTGTGGCCGCCTCCAGTTCCGTGAACGTGATGCACCTGTTGTCCTGAATAAGCCGCTCCACTCTTGAACTGTTCATTGGTGTTGTCACGGTCACTTTCCTTCCAGAACTGGTTCCCTTCGCCGTTGACGTGCGGCCACTTTTCCAGCCGTCCACCCAGTTGTATACGGTTTTGCGTGACGGCACGCACTCTCCACACACTGCCACCAATCGCCTGTCAATTTCCGCAGTCTGTACACCCTCTTTCCACAGAAACCACGTTGTCCAGCGCTGTCCTTGCTGGTCACCTTCCATGTTGTCCGCTCACGTACTTATAGCTGTTGGTGAAATGTGCTGCAGGGTACAGGGATTACACGTCTCTGTATTGTTCTTCCACCTGAAGGCAGACCTAAGTACTACTTCCTTCCAACTTCCAACTTTCAGGACGAGCTCAATGATGGACCCTGAAAGAAGAAAAAAAATAAAGTGTAAATCAATATGGTACGCCCCTCGTAATATTCTTGTTCTTGTACTGAAATCGGAAAACCTGAGTAAGAATTTCAAATGAGTCAAAAGATGGAAACTTTTTAAAGTCTATCGTCTTTTGAGACGAGACCGAGACAAGACAGGGACTAACATGTCGACACCGAGACCAGGACCAATACTGGAAGTTTCAGGTCGAGACGAGACCAAGACCAAGACTGTCTTCCAAAATTCGAGACGAGACCGAGACTGATGTCAGTCTCATCTCGATAGCATTCTTAGTAGTCCAGTTGCTGGCAATACCCCTGTAGGAAAATCATGCTTGACGAAGTTTCTCTTCAGATATCATTAGAGTGCACTCAACCATATACAAAAATATGAGGTAGACATCTCACATCCTGGGCATAACTTCTTTAGGCCGCCATCTTGGAAAATAGCCCTCACTGCCTACCATACACCCCTGTTAGTCCTTATGCTAGACAAGTTGTTGGTATAAAATGGGGGGACCAGATGAAACTTTCAGCACATGTACACTGGTATGTATAAAGCACGAAAATATGTGATGGACATTAAAAAAATGTAGCTAAACTAGATGGCGGCCATTCAAAATGGTGGCTATTGCCAATGTTCAATGTTACATCGGCATCGAATTACCAGATTTCGATGGTTCCTTTTTTTAAAATGAAAGATTTCTTTGACTTCAATGAGCAATATTTTCATAAATCTAATAGTTTTTCAGTTAAATGTAAAAAATGTGAATTTTAACCGAAATCATTTGTATTTAGTATTTGACTGAGGCAGATTTTATGTTCAGGCGATTTTTTTTTAAAGCAGGACAAACAAAATTTTATGCATAATATTTTCTTATTTAAATTTATGTTAGAAAACTACTTTTTTGTAAAAGACGCTGCTTTTATTTGAAGAGGAGAGCAATAATACGCTAACCGGTAATCTGAACCAGAGCATTTACTGCATATTTCTGTAACAACTGTAACGTAAGATGGCAAGTACAACAGTTTCTGGTGCAGATGCTCCGGCGATCAAATTGATGCATAGCTTTCCTTCGCTCTCCTTCCTCCATTCATGTCCTTCAGCCTCTGGTATTCTTAAGAGTATTTTTCCAGCCTTCGTATCTAAATCTCTGGAAATTTGCACCTTCCAATGTATCCTTGCACGATGGTGGTTAGCAACTATCGACTTCACCCACCTTTGGATGTAAATATTTTTTTAGCAGCTTATTAGCACTTCCAGTTTTTATTTCCTAGGAATACATGTCACAAGTACACTTTCCAATTGCCTTGAATAACTATCTGAAACAGTTGAGTTTCAGATGTTGTGACATATTTTGTTCTGTTCCAGCAAACCTTTTCATCTTTCTTTGTCCTGCAAATGCACTTACACTGTCACAGCCTGACCTGAATGGAACTTTATTACAGCTGATGCCACTTCTTAATAAATTTCTGAAACACTTTGGCCAATATCAAGTACCTTCAGTTGGTTTCTAATACCTTTCACAATGCATTTACTTGTCTTAACCTGTTTGTACAGTACAACAGAAAATAATACTTAGTAGTGATTTCTTAGGTTCAGGTTATCGGATATTATTGGTCTTTTCCTCAAATAAAAGTATATATTGGAAGCAGCAGCATTTGAATTTAATTTTAAGACTTTATGACAACTTTGGCTCAGGCCGGATAGATGATGAGATGAATTGGTGAAATAAAGAAACTGGGAGGAAACGGAAGAACCCCGAGAAAAGCCACGCACACGGTATTTGTCCACCACAAAGTCCATATAGCATGAGCAGGGGTCGAACCGACCACTCCTAGCATCAGTGAGCATTAAGCGATTGACCCACTGCGGCCCAGAAACATCTTTTTTTAAAGCATATATTTATCTAAAAAAAATAACGTTGCCTAATAAGACCTTAAATAAGAAAATAGTTGAGAATAAACATTTTTTTGCTATTTTTAAAAAAAAATCATTTAAAAAACTAAAACTAAATATACAATACTTAAGTAAATATTAAATAAAATAATTTAGGTTAAAATGCACATTTTAAAATTTAACAAAAAATCTATTAGATTTATGAAAATATTGCTCTTAATTAAAATTGAAATCAAAGAAATTATATTTTATTTAAAAAAAGGAACCATCGAAATCTCGTAATTCGATGCCGATATATGTAACATTGAAAAGTTGGCGATAGCCCCCAATTTGAATGGTTGCCATTTTGAATAGCTACCGTTCTGTGATGTATATCACCCATATACGTGTTCCTCATAGACAAGTGTCCAAGAGCTGAAAGTTTCATTTGTTCCCCACATTTAATACCAAAAGATCATGTAGAAGTTATGCCCAGGATGTGAGATGTCTACCTCATATTTTTGAATATGTTTGAGTGCCCTCTAATGATATCTGAAGAGAAACTTCGTCAAGCATGATTTTCCTACAGGGGTATTGCCAGCATCTGCATTATAGTTGTTCTGCGGAATCGTGTTACTGCAGCGGAATATCAAGAAATTATCGAGAATTTTTTACATCCAATGGTCCAAACTTTGTTTCTCAATACTGATGCGATGATGCACCACGCACATGTGCCAGATCATGCTTTACAGAACATAAGAGTGAGTACAGCATCTTCCATGGCTCCACAATCAACGGTGCTATTAAGCTACTTTTGGAAATTGTGGAGTCTCGTATCAGGAGTCACTTTCCACGTATCATCACTGTAGAAACTTTACAATTGAGATGAATCGCTCCAAATACCTCTCAGCACAATCCTGGATCTGTATGCATCCATTCCACTGCGTATCGTTACGTTTTGTATACCACAGGAAATAACCACAATTTCTACTGAACAAGATGAATGCAATTTTTACAGGTATTCCGCTGAATCTGTCAATTCCTTCTATATCATGCAATATTTCAACAATATAATATTTTATAAAATTTACTAGCAAGTATCGTTAGCTTAAATAGGCTTATAATGTTCCATTCAACAATTTTTCCCTTATTTTGTTCGGCAGTCAGCAAAAGCAGTTACTGTTTATTGCTGACTGAGTAACTTCAATCACTCCAGCATGAAAGCAAGAAAAATACTCATTCGATAATACACAGCAGTTCTAAAATAGACTCGATATCGAAGAGTTTATCACGATTTAAATTTTTATACGATAAAACATTAGAAAAATCCTTCCATCTCTAAAATTGTTCACGTTTGCTTTAACCATGGTTAAAAAATCACGTGAACTGTGCGAGTACATAAACTATTAACCACACTGTATTTCATGTTGTTTCATTGAAATGAGGGGAAATCGCAGAGAGTTTTCATATGCTAAGCTGGCTAATTTCAGTTGTCAGTTCAGCACATGCACAGAGCGAGGAAACGGTTTCTCATCGTTGCTGTGAATGCAATTATGATCAAGTATTTGCAGCCCCCATCTTAATGACTTCTTGTTAACAAGAAATGGAAAATATTCTCACAACTCAGTGAATGGGAAGTTTCGATCCCTAGTTGACAAGTACAGAAGTGATTAAAATGTGGTGTAAATCGTGGGATCAACTTAGTCTATGTCTTCGTTGTTTAGGCAACGCACTTTCGGACCTTCAATAATGTTTGCATCTAGTTACTTTTATGTCTGGCAATTTAGTCCAGTGGGTAAAACGCTGGACTTTCGAAGTAATCAACCAGTGTTCAAATCTAGCGCAAGCCTTTCTTATTTTTCTCTTGTTCCCAGGATTCCTGAAAAGTAAATGGTGACTGCTTTTTTATTACCCAAGTTACTGGAAATGCTTTGCTAGGTAAAGTTGACTAGCTTTTTCCAGGGATGTTTCGGAAATTTTTTAACAGTATATGTAATTAGTTTATTGCTTACGATTTTCATAAAACTACAGAACACCTTATATATTATCCAAATTTCTTGCCTCAACTTTAATTATGCTACAAATAGTATACAATCTAAACTTTGTTTCTTTCGCATTAACGTTAAGAAATTCAATAGAGGTTGCTGACTAATATTGCAAAACGTCTTTCTCACATTATTATTTTTTTTTATCAAAGTTCCGTTCTGCTTTTATACAGTAGAAACATGACTTCTTAGAAAGAGTTTAGTTTAGTTTCGTTCGCTTGTTCGTATAAATACGAAGATATGGTTACAAATCTCTTGAGAACTGGTGATTCAATCCCAACCACCTTTTCCATGATAACGAAGAAGGTTTTAGGCATATACATGTTTTAAACTATTTTCTACGTTTCGACTGCCATGTTGGATACTCTTTCTGAGGCTATAATATCTGGAATATTTCTTGTTATAGTAATAAAGAAATGCAAAAAACGTTTTTCTTAAACTAATAATAAAACCTGAAGCAACGATTTAATAGTAAAACTTATTATCTTCATAAAAGTTTTGCATTTGCAAAAAGAGTCGGTGTGATCCCACCTTGTATATAGCGTAAAAATTTTCTTTACATTCAAGAGCGTCTTTTGCATACCTTAAATAAGTCAACCATTGATAACTTCTTGTACATTTTAAAACATTTTGTCGCCATTTAAAAACCTTTTGAATATTCTTTTTAATAACGTAGAGTGTATAAATAATCGGTTTTGAAAGCCTAACAAAGAAACTTAGAGGGGTTGCAGATAGAATCTCGCCTCGGTAACAGCCTGTAGATTAGAACATGTATGTTACACTGGAAGATTCGATTCAAGGAGGGTCATTTTAAGTTTTATTATACACGATTGGCATGGACTAAATTTAACGCTTTTGACAGCATTGTCCTGCTACCTTATAGAAGAGTGAAAAATTGTTCTATTTCTTCCATGACTTGGCACTGCCATTCAAGCTAGGAAGAGCACTTGATGTAAACAATGCTTTTCACATACTTCTACGTGTTTTAAAGCTTGTTGTGCACAAAACTAAGAAAATTTCAGACAGGATGTACAAAAGTATACTAAATGTACACGGAAAGAAATTAGTTTTAACTAAGTGAAGATTTTGCTAGGTTGATGACCAAAAGGGTTGCCCATAACCTACTGGTTGTTTACCACAACCCTTTCGAGACATGAAAGTACCTAATGCTGTAGGTAAATGGTAACCCATTGAAAAGGTTTAACAGAAATCTGGGTAAAAACAACCAATTCGTGGGTAGTCAGTTACCTACACGATTGGTAAACGAATGAATAAACCAACAACACGGTTAATTTAAACAACATGATTAACCCACTGCTCGGTTATGCTAACCGTTTAATGTGCAGGTAAATTTAACCTTCTGAGAATTAGTTATTTTTTAACCTTGATGAGGGTTAGCTGAACCGAGTCTCATCTATACGAGATGTCAGTAATTGAACTCTGAAGGACTTCCACATGGAAATTTTGTACCAACGCCAAAACGTTACGGTAAAGCTTAGAAGGTAATATAGCAACCCTAAATCCAGGAATGAAGTGTTACATAAATTATTATTAATATTCTATTGATGAGAAAGTGTAATATGCAACATTGAGATTCATATAATGAATATCACAGTAGCGTAACTTGTGAAATACACGCATTATCGGTCGTAAGCTTCAAGTGTTCGGTGGTGTAGTCGTTAGCGCTTCGGACTACAATGCATGAGGTCCCCGGTTCGATCCCAGCCCGGCGCGCGTTTTTTTCTTTTTTTCAAAGATAACTATAATAAGCTACATATAGTGTAAATCATAACAATAACTTGCTTCCAGACGATTTTACCATAATTTTTTTTTTTTTACAAATTTTCGTTGGGATGGGTTAAAATAACTAAATACAGTTGTTTATCATAACCCTTTAAAATAACCTACGTGGAGGGTTAAATCAACCCACTGGATCTAACCTTTTTAGCTGGGTTGCGGTAGCCTTGTACTTATTAGGCTCTATATTTACCAACTCACTCTGTTACATTAACCCATTTTTGGGTTGCTAGTAACCTTTTATTTCTTTCCGTGTAGACTTGGGGTAATTTTATGTCTGTTTTTCCGCTTTGGTGGTTATGTGCAGACAGTAAGTATATGTGGTCGTAGATGAGTTGATGCGTATCCCTTCTTGTGGGCAGCGACTGTAAAGATTTCCCCCAAAGTTTCAGAGGTTGGATCGGTTGAGTTCTGTCTTAACCGAGAGTTACAGTGGTGACGAAGATAACGAAATACATGAAAGTGACAACTCGTGTTTCCTTCTAACAACTACTTCTAAATGGATCCTATAATTCGAATTTGGAATTTTCCTAATTCCACTGCTCAGTCAGTGGAGAAGGCACAGTGTGTTGAATTGTAGTTTCAATATAAAGGTGCTAAATCTTGACGGTTTCCAACCACTGAATATTTTTAGACTATTTTTTTATCAACTAACAGGTTTTTTTTGGGTAGAGATGATATTGATTGAGCTAAGCACCAAATATGCATATTATTCTTGCATCCCTGTACATGCCAAATATTAAATTCATATATTTCACTAGGCAAGCCTCTGCAATGCCATGCCCGCAGCATACCATTCCTTATGAACCAATGGGATATACAAATATTTCACATGTCTTTAAGAACATCTTTCAGCGGACCACAAAACAATAAGCTTCCCTGGTTTCTGTCTTTCTGTAAGTCCGAATATTTCCTCTAAATCCACGCCCTCCATCTCCGCCCCCGTATTCTACGACAGTTTATGATCTGAAGGTTTCACATAAATTTGTACAGGTCATTTGAATCCAGGAGCGAAAGAGGGAGAGAAAAGAGGTGAGTTTGATAATCTCAACGATCACCACCAACAACGAACATCGATTAAAAAGATGAATTTGAAACAAGGCATTTGTGCTTTTCAATTCGTATCTTGAGTTAATTGATCAGTGGTATAGTTGTTAATGAAATGAAATATTAAGCGATCCTATGGCAACGAGGCGTTGCTAGTTTTAACTAAATGTGGTAATCTAGAGAGGATCGTCCTAGAGGGACTGTGATTAGTAAAATATATTTTGATTCTTTCATTACTGTATGTACTAACAATGTCCACTCATCTTGATACCTGCCTACAACACAATTTAAGACAAATCGCCGTTAAAGAACGATGGAGAATTCAAATACCACGTAGTTCTTTTTAGGTTCTTATAAATATGGAACCACTGCATCTTTTTATACCATGTTTATCGCCTATCGAAGAACGATATCTGTGTCTGGTTCGTTCGTTTTCGGCTTTTAGTTGATAATAATATTTTCGTGTCCTTTTTTAAAACATTTTTCCAATAATATCAAAACTGGGTTGTTAAGTTCTGCCAGTGCGATTTATGGTTAGAAGTGGCAAGTGCTTATTTAAAGAAAGCGCTATATCTTATGACAGAAATGATATTTCTATTGAAAGGAAATTGCCATGAACAGTACAATACACACACATAACAAAAGGCTACTGATTTCAGCTTTCCACAAATGCAAATCCTGAAAGACACATTGGGACTCAAAAATACAGTTCTATTTGAAGTGAAGTGTAAAACAAAAGCCCTCCGTCTATAATAATTTCCACTTCTTTCTCCAGTTGGGTTTATTCTTTTTAAAAACTTAGTACGTCACAGACGCTCTTACCTTATTTCACAAGAAAGAATTTTACCGGCAAAAAACAGTCTCCGCTGTCAGATACCTCGTTGCGGGAGCTTAGACAGAGCATCTTTAGTAATCTCTATAGAATTACACGTACCTTATACTACTCCAAGAAGCAGAAAGGGATCCCGGCTTCGATTCCCGGTGGGGACACAAGTGATTTGCAGCCCACGTTAAACTGTAGGTCCGGTCCTTATAGTTTAACATCAAGTTTAGGACGTTAATAATATTTCAACCATTCCAAAAAAACAAAACATCCAGGTTTTTTACCAGTGATGGGCACGGAAAAACCTGCATGTTCCAGTCATGGACGTACTGTAAAAGTAAAAATAATTTAAATAATCATTGCTGATGTTTCGAATATAAGTAGCAAACACGATTTATATGTTAAATGCTGTTCTTTGATTACCTGATTGTTTCATAGAATTCTACAGAGCGATCATTCCGAAAGTCCTGGGTTCGAAAGCAGCTATCGACCATCCTTACTGAGGTTTTAACGTTTTTCACTTCAGTCATAACAGGCAAATACCCTGATGGCGCCTTCAACTTAGACCTGTCCGACTCCTTCCCGCTTCCTTTCCCCTACCCTATCCCGGCTTGAGTCATAGATGCTTTGTGTCCATAAAAGTGAAAATTCTAATTTGCCATGAATAGTGTCCAATATTAAAACAAATCATTTCATTCATGGGTATTCCAGTGTCAATCGTTGAAAAATGGGACCAAAAAATTTCCTGAAAAACTTATGGTCATGAAGAATAAATAATCTTTCCCAAGTTGAAATAAAACAACTAACAGAATTATGATTTAGTCTTCGAAGTTGCGGAGAGTTTAGAGCGCTCAATTTCTGCTCGCGCGTTCATGACTTCAATTTTCACTTAGGAATGGTTCAGAGTCCACTATACCAAAACTGTAAGTCTCGTCCTTAGAAGCTCATCAGCTCGCTTAGGACGTTAATAACAACTCAATTTAATCAAGGATTTTGATTTCAACCCAGTAATGAATAGTGAGTGTCCATAACCGGACAAAACTGACTTTCCCGTACCGGTGATGGACACCCCCTGCTTTGCATAACAAATCCAAGTTATAATTGGTTTGGTCATTTGAAGCGCATGCGCGAACAAACGTCTCAGTTACATTTTCAAATAAAAAAAGTACAAGTACATTTTTATATATAACAGGAAAAATATGAGGCATAAAATATTCATGCTTTGCACGAAGATATGTTTGACTAAAGTCAGCTTTTGTGTAAACTATGAATATTTCATGTCTCATATTTTGCCTGGTATTTATAAAAATGTACTCGTTATTTTTTTATTTGAAAATGTCACTTAGACGTTTGTTCGCGCATACGCTTCATTTAAATACTCAAAACCGAGACATTTCGTAATGGATAATAGTGAAGAACAAAAGTAATCGTATAATTTCATAAATAAAAAACGAAAGCCCTCGCCTTAATTACTTGCTTAACAGAATGCATGGAAGTGTGGATGCGACCACGGAACTAACTTCAACATAATGTCAGAAAAATCAGATGAAACCAATGACGAGCGAATAATATTCAGTGGCATCAGAACATACTATATTAAATTTTCCCATATGGGTGAAATGATTACCGCCCTTAGGAAAACTGCATTTTACAACTTTCCTCTTCAAGTGTCCATTACTGGTACATTGTCCATTACTGGTGCGTTTGCCTTGCATTTAGTCTAATCAAATTAAACAAAAAAAGGGCTAATAGGGGAAATAATTTATAAAGTTTGATACTTTTCCATTATACTCGTTAAGGTCTAGTAGTTGGAAACAAAGAACTTCCTTCCCCTAGGAAGTGCGCGTCCCCCTCTGCCCCAAAACAGCTCTTTTAGTAGTTTTTTAGTTGTTTGTTTTAAATTTTGACGCAAAACCACTCGATTTTCGACAACAACCTATATTACAAAAAAAAAAAACTCTTAAAATTCTCCACAAAAAGGTTTCTATGCATGTTTTGTGTACGAAGTGCCGTTTTCCTTAACAGACGACGGAAATGGCGAGAAAATGTAAACAGTTGATTTTGTCCTATTTTCAAGTTCATACGTACTTTCTTTCATTTCTTTTCTTATTTAAACCACACCACTAATCGATTACATAAAAATATTATTATTGTTGTATAATTTTATATATAACCTATATCATCACCATCATCATGTTCAGCCGTTTTCTATTTACTGCTTAATGAAGGCCTCCCCCTTTTCTTCCCACATATCTTGGTCTGCTGCTACCCTCATCTATATAGTTCCTGAAAAACACTTGATTTCATTTACTCATCTTGCATTTGGACGTCTCGAGTTTATGGCAGAAGTAGCTAAAGTGCTGTTCCACCCAACGAGAGTAACAATTTGCTGATACAATATGCCAATCACCGCATTTTTGTTTATTGAAAACATCAATACACGATAAGGGAAATAATTCATGGATGCGAAATTTACACTTACCTTCATGTGCGTTTTTAAATTCAACAAAGACGACTTATTTTTATTGTAATAAACTTCTTTGTTGGCATATATAGAAGACATTTTGCCTTGAAAGTTTGAAATTTTGCAATCTTATCTTATCCCAACATTTTTTCTTTAAAATTTAGAAATGGTATCATATTCTACCCTTCACTATTCCTCATTCCTTTAGTTATGCTGCTCCAGGCCTACTAAACTCTCTAACGTCGCTGAACCACAGACTAATGACGAATAATTGCCTAAACTCAGCTTGCGAATAGGTCCTAAGTTTTCTGAAGTTCTAAATCGGATAACTGGAAAAATATTACTTCCAGTCAATGAAAATTTCCGAATCCCGTGCTCGTCTTTTCTTGGTTTCAATCCTTCACACGATTCCGAATCCCGAGGGCTAGGTAATTAGAGCCTTAAGTAGTGCATGTAAATTAAGAACTTCAGAGTAACAGGCATTAAATAGTATTGTTAAAAGTATCGCAAAGGCATCTAAGAAATACTACTTAAAAACATCGAGATACACGATACCGATACCTATTTTCAAAAGTCTCTTATATATATCAAGATACACAAAAACAAGGAAATATATCAGTATCGCGATACAAGTACCGCGATACTGGTCAACTATGTGAATGAGGAACCCACAATCTATTACAGAGACAAATTCATCTTCAATTTCAATATTCTGTTCAGGTATGCGATCGTATAGATAGTACATTGAAGATTTTTTTTTCCTCATGAGACCACTACTGCCGGATAAATACATAGATGCACTTGCCAGTTCACTTAAAACCATCTTTCAAATCATCTGGTTAATGAACTGTGCACACGATTCTTTGAAATAACTCAGTTGAATCAACTTCAATGATATCTTTGTCAACTCTAACAGTATTTGATGCTGTAAATATTGTTGTTGCCACGATTGACCGATTAAGTTTGAAGGAGCCAAAAGCATTCATGTTATCAGTTCCTATGGTTTGAAGAGATAATTCACCAACTGACACAGCTCGGTAGCAGTTTACATCCTTAGAAGCAACTATTCCAGATACCAACGAATAGAGTTCTACATTCTCTAAACGAAGAATGCTGTCGTAGCCACAGTTCGGTCATCGACTTCACTTCTCCTACTTCTCAGTTGAACATGTTGTTTGCTGGAGACTGCACGTGTATTGAAAATTTCCATCGCTTCACATATATTTGTGTGGCTGCTGGCAAACCACAAATCCATCCAAGTTTTTCTTGCTTTGATGTAAATAACCAACTTCTGAATTTTGCGCCCTTATTTCGGAAACACCCTGCGCATATTTTCTTTGTGTTGTTTTCAGCCCCAGAAGGTAATGATCGAGGGCTGTGGCGGGTCTAAGAACAAGTGCCTGCACAAAAAGTTGGCTTGGTATAGATTCACCATCGGCTTTACATATTTTCTTTTGTTTTGAACAAAATATGAAGAGGGAACTTGGTAGATGTTGATATGTGTGAATAGAGCCTACTTTTGTAGCAGCAAAACAGCTAATATACAGTAAAATGCCAGTCAAACAGAACTAGCCTAATTACTATTGCTATTGAAAGACCAATCTATTTTTCTATGGCTGTATATTTTTTTAGAATTTCCCTTAAAATGATTTGTGAGATTGGATTTTTTAAGCCAATTTAGGAATAACTGGTTTAAATATAGAAGGAGGAATTTATCGTGAGATAAAATGTAATTTATCGTAAGGCTAGAAAGTACTTTTATTGGTAACTCATGAGTAGAGACAGTAGAAGTTTGCGACTCGCGAAAATTTCATCACTCAAGAAAAGCGCATAGAGTAGATTCATGGTTGTCAACATTTTGTGAAAATGTTCTTTTCACTCACGAAATACTCGCAAAATTTGCACATTTTCCTTCCATCTACGAATTCTGAGCACTACTCAATTATACCATTTTTATTTAGGGGAGACCGGGGTATTCACGAACACTTAAGCTTTGACCATAAATAACTCTTTTGTTTTCGGAAATAAAATTAAGATTTCTTGTGTACACAAAGCTTGGAGTTTTTCCTGTTTACTAAAGTGCAGAGGAAAGTCAAAAGTAACATTTTTCAACAAATCAGTGAGATTTTTTAAAAATGTACCTATGTTCGGGATTGCCCCAGTGGTCGGGGTAATCCCGAACATACTGTTTACTTTAAGCGTTCCTTTACGAAAGAAGCGAAATGTATTTTTTTATCAGTATTCTTTATTAGTAAAATGTTAAAATGCGCTTAATAGGCTGAACATAATTGGCTAACTGCTAGCCAATTTTGAATTTATTGTCTGCGTGTTCCATTTGAAGGCAGATCCCTGCTCAGTTTCGTAACTAAGTCAGACGGGGTAAGTCAGCCAGTAGAGCAAGCATGCAGTGATTAGTGACTTTCGTCTTTGAGTCAATAGAAATATCAAAATCCAAAATTAAGAAACTGAAATAAAGGAATAGGTAGGACTATATAAAGGATATCGTGTAAACCTAGATCAAGGTTAAGCTAGAATAGAGCTAAGGATAATTTCGTTACAAATATTTTCAGTTATGTACATGCATGCATATTCACCCACTGATCCTTCATCTACAAGAAGAAACTCCTTATAGCAGCCTATGATGAAGGATCAGATATCTAAAATAGGCTTATTGACTATAGAATGATGAAGCAGGCTACTAATGGCCTAAAATAATAAATATAGCAAACTATATTGGCTCTTTTGCGCTAAAATGTTACATGGTTTGAGTAATAATTAATAAAGCTAATAACGCTTCTTACCAAGACATGATCTATTTCCCAAACCAATTTCATTAACTTATTACTTACTTTTCAATAAAAAAAACTATTTAAAAAAATATAATTTATTTCACACCATGGGGCAATCCCGAACACTCCGGGGTAATGGCAAACATTCTGTCTGGCATTTCCACATGAGACGCCATTTTATTGTTAAAGTTGAAACTAATTGTTGACTGCATACAGGCTGGTAAGATTACAAAGAACTAATGCTGAAATATAGGGAATATATAGCCTTATCTATAACATTATAGATAAGATAAGAGCCAACTTACCTTGCCCAGATTGTTGAATTAACGTTATAAGCGAATCGACAAAAACAACAAAACGTCTTCTTCCTAGTAATTCACTCAACTGACTGTCACCAAATTTATGCTACACTTTTCCAGGTCTCTCCGCTAGCGTGCAACAAAATCGTCTGTTTTCTAACAAGTTTCCTTGGGCGTAAACTTGGGTGTTCGGCATTACCCCAGTGTTCGCGAATACCCCAGTCTCCCCTATACATTCAGAAAATTAATGCTTAAACAATCAGAAAAATTAACTCGTCTTCGAAAACCTATCATCGAATTCGCGTAGCACAGAGAATGTTAGAATGTAGTAGACTTTATTCCCCAATGATGGCAGCAAATTTACGAACGTGGTTTGCCATCTAGTGGAAAAAATCGAACTACTTTATCACGAGGCCATTCATTATGTGCGTTTGGCGGTATTAGTGGTAAAGGGCTTTGTGAAAAGTCGAGCATGTGAAATATCAAGCCACTAAAAATCTCGCTATCAAAAAGGAGTAAAGCAAAGTTTCAAATGCAGGCTGTGAGAGATTTTATTCAAAGTTTTCCTATGTAGCCACCAAAAATCGAACAAATCTAACCACGGAGCTTTTTCCATCATATGCCTAGGAAAATTCAACTGAATGATTAAAAAACAAATTCCTTCATAGTTCTACAGGTGCTTAGTAAAATTTTGATAATTGTTTTTGGAAATGTAGAAGAAGAGTGTGAAAAACTTGAATAAATAAACTATAATTAACAGTATTAGCAGATGTCTTCTATTTCAATAAGAATGCACTTTATGTAGGTTTATAGCAGGATGCATTAGTGCAAGGTTTATATCTAAAGTTTTTTAACGTCATTACAAACAATTATTAATTTTAGCTACTCACGAAATGTGCCCTTGTACTCACAAAATTTTACCTTCTACTCACGATTGTTTTAATATTTTCGCTCACATTTTTTTTATTCACAAAATTCTATCTTCTCTATTCATAAGTGAAAATGTTTTCTTGTTGTGCTAAGAAATTGTGCTATATGTGCTACCAAATTGTACAACCCATTTCAAAACAAAGCGTTTTATACTAGAAAATGTTTCCTGGAGGACACTGTAAAACTGAATTATATTTCTGTTGTTAAAACTTTCCTTCACACGTCACTACTTTCCAATTCAATTAACTCATTTTGTATAGTACTTAAAAAATGATCTATGTCAATAATAAAAGCATACAGAAATAGTTGAATTTCGTTTCCATATTTAAGAAAATTTGAAAATCAGGAGAAAAAAATTGTTCTAAGTCTTTCAAAGATCTGTCTAAAGTAGCTTGACATTTCAGCCACAGAAGTTGTAGTCATTTGATCCTCAGTAGCTTGTTTTAGAAAAGGAAAATGCGCGAAATTAACTTCAGAAACGTATGCAATAAATTAAATTTGACTTCAAAGACATAAACTTCTGAAATATCTTTAAAAATATTTCCAAACTACCGAAGATTGAGTACATGACGCAAATATAGTTTACTGTGTGCACAACAACTTCGATTGTTCATTGAGGCACTAACATTTTGTTATATAAGACATCGTGAGGAATGATGTAGTGAAAAACCATAGGACGCTCTGTAGCATTCTTCGACAGTTGCTCACATAGTCTTCCAACAACTGCTGTCTTTGTACCACTCATATTTCTACTTCCATGTGTTGGATAATAGTTTGTCCAATCCTGAACCTAAGATTGTTACAACTTTGTGTACTTTTTCGAAAGTTTTTCTCCATAGACGAACTCCACGAATGAATATTAACAACAGTTCTGTGTCAATAATATAAGAACTTTTGTCCGTTGCAAGACAGTTATGCACAAATTATTTCCTTGAGAATTTTAATTGATGAAAACGGTCTTCACCGATTTCTTCTGTACGTCTTGCACAAGCTCTTGAAAATAAACTAACTTGTTGAAACACTTCTTTGCTTTCTGGACACAGTTCTTCACACAGCAACGACTGAATTCTTTTTTACAAATTCTGAATCTATGAAGAGAATGTTTGTTTAGGTTATTATTTTTGCTACTACATCATTATCACTCACACCTACTTGTCTGAAAGGACTGCTTTCTGAACTTATTTCGTTGTCCAACAAAAGATGTTTTAAGAGAGTTTGCGTCTCTTAACTACTCATCTCTCAATCTGTCATACTTATCCTGATATTCGGTGCTATAGTGGGGTTTTATTATAATATCATTATAACCAAATATTCATCCAATACGTCAAGATTGTTGAAGTGTTTTAAAGGGAGAAGAATTAATATATTGAAGACAAGTGTAACATGATTTTATTGATGTTATATAATAAATACTTCCTGTTGATTATTCGCAGAAATGCGGAAGCAACATAGAAACGTACTCAAAATATGCTAGTACATTTTTATTGGTATAATATTTGAACTTCACTACTAGAAAACATTATTCTCAGTTTTTCAATTCATACCTTAACATAAGAAGCAAATAATCAATATAACGATAAATTTTAGCTGTTCAAGTAATGTTTATCCGAACAAAAACACCAGAGGTGCAAAAAGTGGAGCCAAGTTCTTTAGCCCTAAAAAGGTGTGAAATGGGAGACGGATGAGCCAAGTTCCTT
>JAGDQP010007366.1:52553-67698 GCA_022664845.1 Lepisma saccharinum | reverse complement strand
TATATTCATTACTTTGTAGTAACCTATCAACTTATTGGCGTTTTTATGTATGTTTTACCTTTTGTACCGACGGCATACCAAAATACCGGATAAAGTTCGATTTCTGAAAATAGTAATAAAGTATTCTAAGAAGTGTAGAAAGTGTTAGTATTTATTGGAATACTGAAGAAAACATTTCTATTAAGCTATTTCGTGAAATCACACAAAAAGTGATACTTTTCAATATTTTGGTCGGAGTCAGTAGAAGTGGTCCGCAGATTTGTGGATTTTTGAGTCGGGGCTCCAAATGCTAAAAACGTGGTTTTCTGCCTAAATACAGTGTTTTTCACCCACTTTCAAGTGTTTCAACGTTCATCACGCACTTTGCGACCGTTTCCCGCCATTTGCACACATTCATCTATTTGTTGATTTTTGTGCGTTTTTACATTATTTCGGGGCTCAGAGGACCTATTATCGGTATTACCGTTCCACCAACCTCTGTCTCCGGAATTCACTGGCTTACTGGTTTGGAAGTATTATACAGGACCCCAAGGGTGAGCAGTAGGGTTGCCTTTATCCTCGCTCGTTATCACGGAAGCTATATCATCCCGCGGCGCTCTTTTCAAGAGAAGTGGGACGTACACGTTTAATTACTGCCCGGTAAATTATTGTACGGATTGGTACTCCGGGAGGAAGGAATTCTTCACCTACCAAGAACCGTCATACTGGATGCAGTTGTTTGGAAGTACTATTTACTGTTAAGGATGGCTCTGCTCTTCCTGTCGCAAGATTTTTTCAGTTCGACGCGCAGGTCTGGGCAGCCATTTTGGCAACTTCCGGAGCACACTTGAAAACACTTCCGGTACGCCACAGAAATTTTGCCTAAACAGAACTTTTTGAGTAAACAGTACTTTGGCGTATGCCCACCGCTAACATGGGGCTGGGCCGCCCACCCAGCTCCCTTCGGACGCACCCTGATCCTCCCCCTTGAACAGCCCTGGAGGGTTTATATACATCCTAGTTTTTAGTGGCATCTTTTAAAATTGTAAATCACAACTTTTATGAAATTTCTTTTTGTGTATTTACATAAAAAAGGAAAAAATAATTTTCTTTTAAAAAAATATGTAGAAAGTCAACGCCAGGGTTTGAACCCCGGATCTTTAGATCAGCTTTCCGACGTCTTGCCCACAAGACGAAACTGCAGCTGCCTGGTTGAGCGCTTCACGCTGTTAGTTATCGTTCACGATAAGCGAGAGTTAGCTATTCCTATCGGAAGTGTTTCATCTGGCTGCCCAGCCCTGCGAGAAGAGCTGAAAAATAAAATCTTGCCTTCCTGTTGCTAGTCGCAAGTTATACTAAATTCAGCATGAAACAATTACGCTTCCCCCTACCCACCGCTTTATACTTTCCTGATTTAATTGTGTTTTGATACTGTTTCTTCTCCACGAGTAAATCCAAGCTCCGATAATTACATAGAATAGTTTTACAACAGTTATGGTAGGAACTAAACTACATTCGTCCTTACCTCTACTGCACACGTAACAGGATACAGGTAAATAGGTTAATCTAAAATATTGTTTTAAACTTCTTTTTCACAGCCGGGAATAACTAACTTGCATTTAGATACGTTTTCATACACTGATATTTTTAACTGCTATTGTTAACAGATGTTTACATATAGCAACTATTGCTATCACTCTTACGGAATAAAAGCAGCTTTGCACATTTGTAGGGCGAAATTTCTGTCAGTGGGTAGACGGGAAAAAACTTGAATTTATTACATCGGCAACTTTCTTGTAACTTTCGAGTTCATTGTACATACATTTCTTGTCAATAACATTCATTTGAAGGTTTCTCTTGAGTTTTTCTTCATTTTCTGGTCGATTTTTTCATTCTTACGTCTCAGCACTTAAAAATGTGCAGACGTTTTTCCATACGTTTGAAGAAGGAAACAAATCCACCAACTTTTTTTAACTCTACACGAAAAAAAATACAATAATTGTAAGCTGTCTGAGCAGTACGAAAGTATCAGAAGACAGTTTTAAATATTCAGTAGCAATATTGTTTCCTTTCAATAAATAATAAACATATTATACAGTTTTTTTTAATTTCCCACAAAACAGCTTTTTGGATTTGTTTCCTTCTTCAAACGTACGATTCAATTGCAACCTAAATGGCCGCCAAGCTGTTTTATATATTATCTCTACGGTTCAGATTTCCATAAGTTCTTTATATTCAGTTCAAATTTAGTGAGAAATGTTTCCTCAAATCGAAGGTATGAGAAACAATAGAAACAACAAACAATTCCTAATAGCTGGGGGCCTGACTTTTTACAATTTTTTTAGAATTTTTTATTTATATGTTATTTGGCAACTTTTCTTCACGTTGATTGACAATTTTGCCGGCCGTGTAGCCAAACGGTTTGCAGCGGTAGGTTTTTGACGGGAATTTTTGAGTCCTGACAGGGTCGAAAGGCGAATTATTGTGACGGGCCGAAGTTCAAAATTACTAGACTGGCCTATATAAAAATGGAGTTCGCAAGACAATTTTCATAATAGTTTGTTACTAAAATAGTACGCAAATGTATATAAATAATTGTTGTTAAATAATTGCAATTTTCGTTACCTTTTATTGCATCATAAATTGGTACAAAAAATGTATTTTAAAGTTTTATTTAAAACACCCATACAGAACTAAAAATCGAAAGCAAAGGTTTCTTCTGCTCGAACTGTTTCAACTTCAACCCCCCCCCCAAAAAAAATACAAATTCACCGTTGTTGAATGTACCCTCTTCTGCAATAATAAAATTATTTCCAACAAAACTAGGGCCACATCGCTTCTTGTAAATATTACCTAACTATAAATAATTCCAGGCAGCTAACTTCTCCACTTCTCACTAATATGCTCATTTATAAATTTTTTTATTGTAACGAGCTTCTTTGGCAACAGAAACGTTAGCCCCTTACTACCAAAAATATAACAACCCTTAGAAATTTAACTGTAAATTGTTGAATATTAACCTCCTCTGATAGTCCGTAATTATTGTTTTCCATGTTCAGCTAATTTATAAATAGTTTTTTGAAATCCAAATAACAGGGGAAAGTATCTGGCCCTGCGATTCGTTTTAGTCATCATCTCAGCATTTGCTTCCTAAACCAAGGAAAACCTGAATTAAGATTGGAGTCCAGTGTACAAGATAAAAACACCGAACCTCTCGAATATGAAGTTAATTATTTAATATTGCCAAACTCTGGTTGAATATGACCAAGTTTCATTTTGTCTTTGCATCAGTCGCCAACGTACCCATCTCAACGACAACCACTCTAACAGAAATTTTCCCGGGTTTCTCAGTTTCACCAGGTGAATGCCTGGATGGTACTATAGAAAAAGACCTGGCCGACTCCATTTACATTCTATCGCGGCCTAAGCGAAAGATTCCTAGAGGCAATAAAATGTTGGTTTTTTTTAATATTTTTTATTCACAAAAACCCTCCAAAGTTTGCCTATCTTTTACTTTTACCACTTGATAAAATTGAAATAATGTGCTTGAATTTGCAGTTTAAAATCTAGAAAAAAACTTAATTTCATATTCTTTCTATTAAAAAATACAGCTATTTTTTTACATATTAAAATATATGAAATCTAGGTGGTAACTTGAATTCATGTGGTCCTGTGTCCAAGACGGGTAAAGCATAGGTAATGTGAATTATTGCCGGTAATCAAGAAAGTAATAAGTTTAATGAATGAGCTTGTTTCATTATTTCCATGCAGCATTACTAAACGCCCCCCCCCCCCCCAAGATGATTTCTGTCTTGTTGGACATTTTTGTGTATAGCTTTTATTCCTTACTAATGTTTTCTTTGTTTCAGATGGCAGAAGAAAAAGGCAAAATAAAAAGAGAGCAAGCAAGGCTGCGAGCAATAAAATATCGAAAGAAGTTAGCTGATAAAAAACAACAAGACCCAGAATTAGAAAATTTAATACAACTAAGAAAAAGACTGGAAATGAGAAAGTGGCGAAAGAAACGTACGTTATTTTTCTCAATTTCATTAGAGAACCAATTGCACACAAACACAACACTGTACATGGCATCGATCATATGTTATCATCTGCCGAGACATTAAACAAGTACCGCTAGATTTTTTGCATTCCGGCTGCTTTCCCGCCGCTTAAAATAGTCGATCCTTTTTTCAAAGCACATTTTCTTATTTGTTTTCACTGTTGGTGTTATAAAATGTTTATTACATCACGTTATAAAGAATATGCCATATTTTTCAATTACATGAACTTAGGTATTTCAATAATATTACGTTAATATTATTAAATCTTTATTCCCTGAATTAAACTTTGCGCTACATTTGCTTTTTTGGTTTATATACGTTGATTGGCTTTTACAAGTTTTTAGTTACAAACATTTGTGTGATTATCAATCACTATTTAGAACTGGTTGTTGAATCAACGTACTCATTTTTCTTCTTGCATGTTACAACCTTTCAACGTGTGTGAAACTCGTAGAAACATTCTGGGCATAATAGTTCTTAGCACTGCAATCAGATGTACCGAGATTTTCTTTTGCAGCCAAACAAATGATAATTAGCGGCATATTTCTTATCTGATTTTTGTGGGTAGTGTGCTCTTCCGTCATTTCTAAGTTCTTTGGGAGCTTTCACTTTCACCTTCGTCTTTACTGGTGGTGGTGTCCCCAACGATTAAAGTCTTCCTTGCTTTACCTTTACTGTCCCAGAATAGATCAATGAATTGGCAACTGAGCTCTTGAATTCAATTAGATCCATTGCGTCGTGTTCCAAACACATTCACCAGAGGAGCGATCCGTTGACACTAATTATGTTCAGAAGGTGGTGAAACAAACGAAGATACCACGTCTTGAACGTACAAGAGCATCCATTTTGTCGATTCCTCCCGCTTTCTTGTTGTAGACTTCTATCTCTAATGGTCTTTGAATAGTTATTTTTGAATTCAACTTTCTACTCCATCGTTGAGCTCCACTTTGAGGTTCAACCCCTGCATATGCAGATGCAATATGAACAGCGGGATTATCAAACCACCTGACAACAGCGATGTTAATGTGAGATATGCGTACAGAGTGTGATCCTCTCTCTGATATTTTAATTAAGCAACTAGTTTGAGTTTCTTATCAGTACCCTGAAGTCTGTACATATTGTACCAGAGGCATAGACCCCAATTTCTTCAAGCTTTTAATAGCAAGGAAATTGACGTGAATAGATTAACCATAAACAGCTTGTGGTTTCTTCCTATTAAGCTTCCTGAAAGACGAAGTACAACATCACTTACGGCACCAAATTCATTCGATATCTTCGACCGATTCCCTACTCCTTCATAAATTTCAAAGTCGTAGACGTAACCACTCACACCAGCTAATGTCCAAATCTTTAATCTCCAAGGATGAGGTTTTCCACTTATATATTGTTTCAGGGAGGAACGACTTTTAAAAGGGACCGTCATTTCATCAATAGACAAGTAAGTGTTCCTCATGTTCAACCTAAGATTCGAAAGCATCGGGAAGATGATTTAGTATAGAACTAATTTTGTTAGTTCGGCATCGGCAAGATGATTTAGTATAGAACTAAGTTTATCTGAGTTATTTTGTGACGAAGCGGAGTTGTCTACAAAGTGAATAAATCGGCGTATTTCACGAAATTGGTTCAGTGACATGTGATCTGCAATTAATGCGAGTCTCATGTCATGAACATTGCTCCAATATTGATGGATCCTATTATAATGCAAGTAAATCGTGACATAATTTATACCCAAGAATACTCGTAGTTCCGGTACTGTTAGATTCAAGTTCTCTTTACCACATTGAGTGGCATACACATTTGTTTGATAAAAAATTTCCGTTAAGATATTATTCGTCAAAAAATGATCGCAGTAATCTATCGGTATCCTACATTTGACTTATGATCACCGAGAAATTTTGGAACATTGTTAGCGTACAAATTGTCTTCACCTTGAAACTATATGACGTTTCTCGTACCTCCTTGAATTGTGGCTTGTCCAGAGACAGTGTTAGTTGTCGAAGGCTGAATATCTTAGTTCTCTGTCATACCTTAACTTAAATCAGATTCATTTCCAGCAGTAGCAGTCGTAGATCCTTTCTCAACTTTTGGTTCCCATGACTTATCTTCTGATCCGGAAAGTTCTCCTTCGGAATCAGATATACACATATTCTTGTATATCTTCAGCTGCTATCAGTGAACTCCGAATGGCCTGCAAGGAAGACAAGAAAGAAGCATTTTTTAGTATTTACCAAACACAAATTAAGAATAAATTTGGACATTTTTATAATGTACTCTGCAAGCTACATGCATAGCTCATGTTATGATTGAGAGTGGTACAGAAAAGCCGCAAAAGATCACCAACAACAATTAGCACCTCAAAAAGACGATAAGGAAGCTACGGCCATATATAAGACGTAACAAGAAATATGGCGTGATTTACTTTCAATTTCAGGAGACATAGTCCACTTAGTAGGCCATAGGCTTCAGATTCAGGGGCTCAGGTTTCATCGCAGTGGTTGATCATCACTAATGAAAGTTCCCAGAGCTTTTCTCAGTCAAAGCAAGCAAATGCAAGGGTGGCACCTTAGTCAAAATTAGGCCCTTTCACCAACAGTATTCCGACCTCAACTACAGGGACGTAATGACCATAGATCAGTTCAAATAAATTTGAATTCCGATATTTTTTATATATGATACTGATTACCCTTGTAAAGAATATTTCAACATTAGGAATGTTAAGGATACAATATAATTCAGCTGACAATATCAATCAAATGTATATCAATATATTTTTCTCTTTTGAAAATGACACTTCGTTGTCCTTCTGCTTAACTTTCTCAGTTAACTGACTGACTAACTAACTAACTGACTGCTTAACTTAACTCTCTTCTCTTCACCTTTGGCTACAAGAGTATAGAGAGAGTCCTACAACAATTATGTTCCTATTTTGTGATTTGCAGAACAGGGGAGAATAAGACAAATACAGAACGGCAATGAAGCGAACAGGCGACCAGCAGAGAAAGAGACAAGTGCAGGAGGTGCAGAACTGGAGGGAATAGAACAGACTCAGGAAGCAGGTAATCAATTTAAAATTTATTTTAATTGCATTTAACTGTACTAAATTTTCAAAATATTCGACACAAAAGCAAGGCAAAAGTCATCCATTACTGGTCTGCTTCCCCATTCTCATTTAAACTGGATATATATATATATTACAAATGCACTTTTCTTATTTTACCGTCTACTAAGTTTGTCTAGACTAATATACTTGTAGGAATTATCAGACTTCATTCGTTAAAAAGTTATTTATTGGAGTATAGAAAACCTTTACCAAAACAAAAATTGCGAATGGGGGAGGAAGTAGATTTAAACAATTTTAATTGGATTGGGTAACATTGTATGGACTTTAATCCATGCTTTTGAACTACAAGTTTATTTCTTCACGAAACATTAAACGTTCTGAAACTTAAAATTCAGTACTCTTCACGATTTGACTTTGATACAATTCGGGTAGTAAACTTATTATTTTTACTTATTATGCTTTCACTTCATACTCTTTGGCCAACGACACTGAATGCATATTTTCTGTCCGTGATTCATCAGGAACTGAACTGGCAAAGGCAATTTCAAGCCTTCTTTGCAAGCATGTAATCAATTGTTGTTAACGTTTTCCTAATTGCTCTTCGTTTTTGTTCATCGCTTCCTTACTTTAAGAACTGGTAATATCAGGTCTTGCAATGCATTCGAATATTAATTTTTCATACGTGTTGTGCTGAATGTCTACTTCATGTTCATTACATTACATTATCATTATTTAAATTGATGTATTCCAAATTGGAAATAATATAACCTCGTACCTAATGAAATAGTTATGAGAAAAACTCATGGAACACCCCTTAGCCCAAACTCTTTCTCCAAAATTCACTCTTATTTAATAGAGGGTGCTAACCAAATGAAAATAAATTCGACGTCATATGCAATGTCAGAACATACTTGATCCAGCTCCTTATTACCACATTTCTTTCCTTCTTATGTCCCAGTGTTTTGGTACCAACTGAAATACGAAAGCAAAGCAATTCCCATTCATATTTAAAACAATAACCTACAAAATTTGAATAAATTAAATTAAGTACCATCTTCCTAACAAATTGTAGCTCAAGACACAGAAACAATATGCACACTACTTGGGCTATATTTAATAAGTGGCTAGGTACCTTGACTAATAAGTACAGAGAGTCCTACAACAATTATGTTTCTCATTCGTAATTTATAGAACAAGGAGCATGTAAAGAGAAGAGGCGAAAAGGAGGAAATGAGAAAGAAGCAGGCGGTGTAGAACAATTGAGTGTGAGAACAGTGCCGATAACCAGTAAGGAGAAAAGGCCAGCAGGAAAGATACAAGCAGGTAAACAACTTGACATTTCTTTTAGTTACAACTTTTAGAATAATTATTGAACAACAAGTCCCTCACTAAAATTTTATAATAAATGTATAGCCACCATTACATTAACCTAAAATATTGGACACAAAATCAATACAAAAGTCATTCGTCACTGGCCTGCGCCGCATTCGCATTTAAATTGGGCACTTGCGAGGGGTACCCAAAGGAAACCGGAATTTTGTAATAAAATTGTGTGTTTTTATTTTTGAGTGCTACAACTCGAATAGCTTTTAAAGTACTAGTACTGTCTATTTGATGAAACGCATCGGTCTAAACGAGTTTTCCATTTTCGAAGGAGTCGTGAAACTCTTGCCAAGTAATCTTCTAATGGCTCCGTCTTTTTTTCTTCACATCTTCCACATCTGCAAAACGTTTTCTTTTAAGGATTTTTTTTCATTAGGGGGAATAAAACAAAGTCACTCGGAGCAAGTTCGAGACAATATGGCGGGTGCAAAAGCTGGATCATGTTGTTTTCCATTAAAAATCGTGTCGCAATCAAGGTTTTGTCTGCTGCAGAGGCACGTGTTTTCTGCAACTCTTTTCATTTGCAATTTCTTGCTCAAAGTCCGATGGCAGGAACTCGAGGCGCACCAAACAAATCAAAAAGTTTATCAGTGGTTCTGCAACGGTCTTCCATAATCATCCACCAGTTCTGGCGATGTTTTCATCCAGTCGGCAGGTCGAGGGTCGCCCTGAACGAGGTTCTTCTTCAAGTGGCCGCGAAGCCAAAAAAATACTCCTAAAATTTTGTTTTTCCCAGAGCAGCTTCCCTGTAAGCCGTTTCAAGCATTAATGCTGATTCCCCAAACAGAAAGAATTTAATAGCCTCACGCGTTGTTTCAAGTTTTCAGTCATCACAAAAATCGCCGAACAAGTAAGAAGCGCATAACAAAATTATTTATTACGTGACACCACGACTTCACTCAGTAGACTGATGCAAAGGGATCCCAGCAAGAGGCAGATAGCGGCGGAAGCATGTACTACAGAGGATCCGGCCACCAGAGAATGATTCCGGTTTCTTTTCGGTACCCCCTCGTATATTTTACGAATTCATTTTTTCTCTCTCTCTTATTTTACCGTCGACTAAGTTTGTATAGACAAATATACTTACAGGAGTTATTGGACTTCACTCGTTAAAAAGTGCGTTATTAGGATATTGTTTAGTGTATACTGTATTGAAAATCTAATCATAACGTTTTCCTATATTCCAATATTCTGATAATTACTGTTAGTATATTAGTCTATACAAAGTTAGTATAGAAAATTGGGTAAAACTATACCCAAACATTCTATTAAGGTGCAAATGCAATGCTATAATTCTGGACAATGAGTGCCCGCTGCGGATATTATAAACATGACTTGTTTTACTCTGCATTTATTAAATTATATTACTTAATATGTGGCTGCTTACTTTGACTTATGAGTATAGAGAGTTTAACAACTTACATAATAAATAATATTTATGCGACCCATTATGACTACAATTAATGCATACTTTAATATTTTTTCACTATAGATAAACGAAGAAAAACCAGACGACAGCGGAAGCTACAATGGCACCACCCAAATACATTAGAGCACAGGGATGGCCTGAAATTTACTAAACGAAAATCTCGCATTAACAACTTTCCTGTAGAAGAGGTAACTATAAGGCCCTCTCTTTACATCTGAATGGAAGAACTCGTAATAGATTTCAATGTTCTTGTTCAAATAAATGTGTTTTATAAATTGTGTTAAGATTTTTCTAGATTTTACTCAAAGAAAATGTGTTTAAAAGCACCCGCTCACACCCACTGATTTTTGCTAAATATGAAGTTTTCGACAATTATAAGAATTGAACGTTGTTTAGCTGTCGAATACCAAAGTTAAATTTGCTTCGATAAACACCAAGGGGATTCGCTTCTGACGCAGTACCTTTCATTATTGTAATTAGTTTTATAACAAAGAAATCAGGCAAGATGTGTGCAATTGATTATCTTAGATACACGTAAGGTAAAAATATCTGTTTTAAGTTACAGTGACTTTGCAATACTGAAAGTAAATTTAATTAATATCGGGCCCCGGGCCCTGCGGAGCGCTGCGGTACGGCGTGGAAGTGAGTATGCGAGTCTCTGCTACACTTCCGAAGGCAGTTCACACAACACAGACTGCAAAGCTGAAGGTAACTGCGGTCTGTACGTAGGTGCAGGATCGGATCCAGTACATTGGGCCTCAGTATAACGGCATCCCATATATTCGATGGGATTCATTAATATATTGCCTACACATTGGCTTCATTCGGTCAGCGTAGGGTCACAGTAAGGGCTGCTAGCCCTCCCTTCCCCCAAAACAAAGAAATTATATTTTTAAATATTTTATTTATTTTTTCGCCCTTCGGAAATGTTATACAGGGCGTTTCTATAAGAATTCTGTATTGCAGCAATGGCTACCATTTTCTTCTATCATTGTCAGGTGTATTGCCTACACATTAGCTTCATTTTGCCAGAGCCCTCAAATTCATTTTTTTGTTTCTTCTATGAATAGGGCGAGAATAACAGAAGAGATCCCTCGTTGGAATCAGTGTTACATCAGCTTTCCAAGGAGGTATAAATCATCACCAGGACGCCCAACGTGAGAGTCTACGATATCGTTCAAATCCCTGCCCGGTGTTAAGGTTAAATACGCAGTAAAGTTGGTTAATGCTTTGAGGGCGGGACGTGAAAATTTGTACGACACGTTTTTGGTTAGTCGGCATTCTGCTTGTGCGAGATTATTATCTCGGGACAATTCCTAATTAGTTTTATGCTTTACTTCTGTGACATCAACAGTTTCGCGCTCGTGCAGAGAAAATACGTACAAGCTGTTAGTTTTTTTTTACTTGCTTTTGAAGTTGAATTTTGTTATTCGTGAATTCAACTCAAACCAGTTAATTGGTACTCTGTGGACTGATGTAAGAAACAAACTTTTGCTGAGCCGCTACAAGGAATCTTTGTTATTAATTGCAACCTAAATGACCTCCAAGCTGTTTTATATATTATTTCTACGGTTCAGATTTCCATAAGTTCTTTATATTTAGTTCAAATTTAGTGAGAAATGTTTCCTCCAATTGAAGGTATGAGAATAAATAGAAACCACATATAATTCCTAATAGTTGGGGGCTTGACTTTTACAAATTTTCTAGAATTTTGTATTTATATGTTACTTAGCAATCTTTTCTTCACGTTGATTGTCAATATGATTACAATGTTAAACCACAAGACAATTTTGGCGGCCGTCTGGCCAAACTGTTTGCGGCGGTAGACTTTCGATGTGAAGTTTCGAGTCCTGACAGGGTCGAAAGGCGAATTATTGTAACGGGCCGAAGTCCAAAATTTTCTAGGCCGACCCATATAAAAGTAAAGTTTACAAGACAATTTTACTTAATGGTTTGTTACCAAAATAGCAAGTAAATGGATAATATGTTGTTAAATTATTGTCATTTACGTTACTTTTGTCAAATCATAAAGTGGTACAAAAAATTTATTATAAAGTTTTACTTAAAACACGCATACAAAATTAAAAATTGAAATAAAAGGTTTCTTCTGCTTGCACTGTTTTAATTTCAAACCCAAAAAAGAAGTTGTTGATATTGTCCTCCTCTGGAATAATAAAAGTCCTTCCAACAAAACTTTGGCCATATCACTTCTTCCCAAACCCTTGTAAACATTATATAACTATAAATTATTCCAGGCAGATAAGTTCCCAATTTCTCACTAATACACTCATTTATATTTTGATTATTTTAACGAGCTTCTTTGCCAACCGAAACTTCAGCCCGTTACCACAAAAAATATAACCTTTAGATATTTAACTGTAAATTGTTGAATATTAACCTTCTATGATTGTACATAATTATTCTTTTTCATGTTCCATTACTCAATAAATAGTTGCATGAATTATAAATAACAGGGGAAAGTATGTGGCCCTGCGATTCGTTTTAGTCATCATCTCAGCATTTGCTTCCTAAACCAAGGAAAATTAATTATTTAATATTGCCAAACTCTGGTTCAATATGACCAAGTTTCATTTTGTCTTTGCATCAGTTGCCAACGTACACATCTCAACGACAACCACTCTAACAGAAATTTTCCCGGGTTTCTCAGTTTCACCAGGTAAATGCCTGGATGCTACTATAGAAAAAGACCTAGCCAACTCCATTTGCATTCAATCACAGCCTATCAAACGATTCCTAAAGGCAAAAACATATATTTTTTTAGTTTTTTTTTCTTTTCACAAAAACCCTTCAATGTTTGCCTATCTTTTCCTTTTACCACTTGATAAAATTCAAATAATGTGCTTGAATTGGCAGTTAGAAATTTAATAGAAAACTATATTTCATATTCTCTCTTTTAAAAAATAGAGCTAATTTTTACATAATATTCAAATATATGAAATCTAGATGGTAACTTGAATTCATGTAGTCCCGTGTCCAAAACGGGTAAAGCATAGGGGATGTGAATCTCTGCTGGAAATCAAGAAAGTAATAAGTTTAATGAATGAGCTATTTTCATGATTTCGAAGCAGCATTACTAAAAGGCTGATGATTTCTGTCTTGTTGGGCATTTTTGTGTATAGCTTTCATTCCTTATTAATGTTTTCTTTGTTTCAGATGGCAGAAGAAAAAGCCAAAATAAAAAGAGAGCAGGCAAGGCTTCGAGCAATAAAATATCGAAAGAAGTTAGCTAATAAAAAACAACAAGACCCAGAATTAGAAAATGTAATACAACTAAGAAAAAGACTGGAAATGAGAAAGTGGCGAAAGAAACGTACGTTATTTTTTTTCATTTTCTTTACAAACACAATTGCACACAAACACAACACTGCACTCGGCATCGATCATATATTATCATCTCCCGACACATTAAACAAGTACCGCTAGATTTCTTGCATTCCGGCTGCTTTCCCGCCACTTAAAGTAAATAGTAGAGTATTTTTCAAAGCACAATGTTATTTCTTGTTTTCACAGTTGTGATTATAAAATGTTTATTACATCATGTTGTTAAGTATATTCCATATTTTTCCATTACATGTACTTAGGTATTTGAATAATATTAGTTTAATATACATAAATTTTTATTACCTGAATCTATTCATTTTTAGTTACATATAATACAGCTATGTAAACTTTGCGCTACATCTGCTTTTTTGGTTTATATATCTTGATTGACTTTTTCAAGTTTTTAGTTACAAACATTTGTGTGATTATCAATCACCATTTAGAACTCGTTGTTGATATTAATTAACTTACACATTTTTTTGCTCACATGTTACCCCTTTCAACGTGTGTGAAACTCGTAGAAAGATTTAGGGCATAATGGTTCTTTGCATCGTATGCAATGTGCCGAGTTTTTCTTTTGCAGCCAAACAAATGACACTTGGCGGAATATTTGTTATCTGATTTTTGTGGATAGTGTGCTCTTCCGTCATTTATAATTTCTTTGGGAACTTTCACTTTCTCTTTACTCTTGGTATTGTCTCCGCCGATGATGGTCTCCCTCGCTTTACTTTTGCTGTCCCAGAATACATCAGTGAATTGGCAATTGAGCTCCTGAATTTAATTTGATCCATTGTGTCGTGTTCCAAACACATTCTCCAGAGGAGCGATCCGTTGACAATACTTATGTTCAGAAGGTGGTGCAACAAACGAAGATACCACCTCTTGAACGTACAAGAACATCCATTTTGTAGACTCCTCACATGTTCTTGTTGTAGTCTTCTATCGCTAATGGTCTTTGAATAGTTATTTTTGAATTCAACTTTTTACTCCAGCGTTGAGCTCCACTTTGAGGTTCAACCCCTACATATGCAGATGCAATATGAACAGCGGAATAATCAAACAACCGGACAACAGCGATGTTAATCTGAGATGTGCATACAGATTTTTTAATTCAGCTACTGGTTTGAGTTACTTATCAGCACTCTGAAGTCTCATTGTACCAGAGGCATACACCCCAATTTCTTCAAGCTTTTAATAGCAAGGGAATTGACGTGAATAGATTATCCATCAACAACTTGTGGTTTTTTCCTTTTATGCTTTCTGAAAGACGAAGTACAACATCGCCAAAGGCACTAAATTCTTTCTATATTTTCGGCCGATTTCCTACTCCTTCATAAACTTCAAAGTCGTAGACGTAACCACTCACACCAGCTAACGTCCAAATCTTGAATCCGCAAGGATGTGGTTTTCACCTAACATATTGTTTCAGGGAGGAACGACGTTTAAAAGGTACAATTATTTCATCAATATACAAGTAAATGTTCCTCATGTTCACACTAAGATTCAAAATCATGGGCAAGATGATTTAGTATAGGACGAATTTTGTAAAGTTTATCTGAGTTATTTTGTGACGAAGCCGAGTTGTATACAAAGTGAATAAATCATCGTTCACGAAATTGGTTCAATGACGTGATCTGCTATTAATGGGAGTCTCATGCCATGATAATTGCTCCAATATTGATGGACCCAATTGTAATGCAAATAAGTCGTGACATAATTTATACTCAATAATACTCCTAGTTCCGGTACTGTTAGATTCAAGTTCTCTTTACCACATTGAGTAGAATACACATTTGTTCGATAAATAATTTCCGTTAAGATATTATTCGGCAAAAAATGATCGAAGTAGTTTATGGGCATGTTACCAGTTAAATTTGACTTATGATCACC